>CAJUYI010000031.1:336873-429029 GCA_910591695.1 Galerucella pusilla
CACCCTGTATCTCATAAACGACAACACCTATCACACATGTTTATATGAACTTTTCGTCTTAAAATTGAGTAACGAAGCGCCCCATATAATATTTTAGATTACTTAAGAAACACCCTGTATATAGGGTGTGGCAAGTTTAAAAAAATTAAAAATATGAAACTTGTTGTTTACCATTGAAACGAGAAAGAAAAAAAGTTTGCTTTACAAACATCTTCACTGGTATTCAAAGATATAACTGTAAAATATGTACATTTGAAAAATCTACTAAAAAGAAATACTATACACAAGATTTTATTGATCGTTTTTATATATACAGCACAAGAAAATATTCAGTTTAACATTGGCTCTAATTTTTACCCTAAAAAGGGGATTTTTTAATTTGAAGTGTAAATATTAGATTTTTAGTTCTTTTTGTTAATTGTTTTGGGAGATCAAATCCCAATATTTTTGTATTTTCAAATCAACTTTTCGCGTTATCAAGAATAATAATTATATGATTTCCCAAGAAAATAAACAAAAAGAATTATGAATACACCACAGGGAACATAGAGAAGATATTCTATTCTCAGGTTTACGACAAAACAAGATAGGTACCTATTAGGATGTCCGTTATTTCCTAAATTGGGTGTTGTTTTGCAAACGCCCCTCAAACTTTTAGATTATGACCCAAAAAAATATATCAGACTCAAACCAGCCCTTAATATTCACATTAACCCGTGCCTAAATCATCATACATTTCCCATTTGAATAACATGGGATTTTTGCATTTTTTGCTGTTAATTTTTTTCCACTGAAACAAATGTAGCTAAAAATATTTAAACAGCTATTTCATGTAGGAAATTTAACGCTCTACAAAAAAGATCTTAATGCTTTTTTCGATAAAATTTACCGGTTAAAAGTTATTCAATAATAAAGTTGTACTCATAGTTAAATTCATAATTTTCCTACTTTTTATTTACTATCGCTTTTTGATGATTGATGTTCGTTAGTTGTAACGAATTGTCATTCGTGACATCTGTCATCTGCGCCTTTTGCCATTTAAAAAACGTTGGCGAGTTTGATGCTGAGTGTGGCCACTTGTATGATGTGTGGTCACCACAAGATTTGATATTAGTAAAGACTTTTTAGAAGCTAATGCTAATATGTGGATTCTATGAATGAATGATAATTATTTGAATGGTCTGGCAATTGTTAATAACCTCCAAGTAGTAAACGATGTAGCCGAAAGAACAGTTCAATTAACACAAGATTATATTAATAGATTAACTACTCAAGAAGATCAAAAACAAAATTTGATTCAAGTTGTAAGTGAATACCGGGCCAAATATCCTACTTCAACTAAAAAATATTTGACAAAAAAATTGTAGATATGAAAAAAGTACTATAAATATTTTGATACCATTATTTGTGAGCAATAATAATATACTTTATTTTGGATCCAACTATGGTATTTATTTATTTTACCTACGACCCCCCCTGTAATCAGTCAATAACACGCAGTCCGTATCAATGTAATGACGTCTATTATGCACTGTAAAAAAAACGCACAGCTGTAAAGTAAATCGCACGGCTTCCCTAGCAACATCTTAGCGACTGTCAATAGACGTCTCCATTTTATTCAAAATTTACTATTTGAAAACATTAGATATGGCCACGTTTTACTATGAAAAGCCCAAAGGGCTATGTATATGTATTGATTATAATTGAAAAATGGACTTTCGATTAACAACAATATATTAATATTGATTAAACGTTAGTTCTTTAATGTGCTTCTTTCATTGGTAATAGAGTAATAGAGATGGAGTTTACCAAGCACCTCTAATTATGTAACTGTTATTTCTTATGCTTATTTTAAAAAATACAAGTACAAGTAGGTCGTAGGTAAAGTATAGTACGTAACTCGTGTTGTAGAGCATTTTACGCACTCGCCGCTACGCGGCATCGTGCGTAAAATGCTCCTTACCACACACCACACCACACACAATATACTATTATTACCTAACTGTATGCTTTTAGTTCGATATGAATAAAAATTTTGCTGGAAGTTCAAAAAAACGATGCATTTAACTATTGGTACAACTTTATTATTGAATAACTTTTAACCGGTAATTTTATCGAAAAAAACATTCAGATCTTTTTTGTAGAGCGTTAAATTTCCTACATGAAATAAATAGCTGTTTAGATATTTTTAGCTACATTTGTTTCAGTGGAAAACAATTAACTGCAAAAAGTGCAAAAATCCCATGCTATTCAAATGGGAAATGTATGATGATTTAGGCACGGGTTAATGTGAATATTAAGGGCTGGTTTGGGTCTGATATATTTGTTTAGGTCATAATCTAAAATTTTGAGGGGCGTTTGCAGAACAAAACCCAAATTGGTAAATAACGGACACCCTAGTACCTATGTAACTATGAGCCCGGATATACTAGTATAGCTGCAAGGTGGTTCAATTGCAATTTCATCAATACTGGTCCTTAGACTTTTAAGATTTACCATAAAAAATAATGTATCTATTACATTGAATGAAACAAATAAATATTATAAAATACTTATTTTTTGTTTGTTGTAGTTGGTTTTGTTTTAAAGTTATTTATGTTAATTGCAAAGGATCATTAGAATCAAACTGAATATGGCAATTATATACAGAATGGGTAAAAAGCTATTTACAAACTGAATAAAATCTTTTGAATAACTAGAACATACAAATAGAAACGCCAACCAAGCAATAAAAAAATGAAGTAGCACACCTACTTAGAGGAAAATATAGATGTATCCTTACCTGTGCTTTCAAATCGTTTAGTCGTTTTTGTGCTTCCCCTTTTTGATTTTCTAATTGTTTCAATGTAGCCGCTAAGGTATCCAATTCACTTTGAAGGCTTTTTATTTCTCCACTCTTAATTTTAAGGTCAGCCTCTTTTTGAGTAATATCTGTTTCTAATACTAATTTTTCTCTAGATAACTCTTCTATGTCTTTGGTAATCATGTCTAGTTCCGGATTTGAGTATCTAGTATTATTGTTCTCCTAGAAAATAAACATTTCTACTACATTAATCCAAACACAACTTTTCTCACAGCAATTTATATTTCATTCAGTTTATCAAGTTGTACAGCTTAGTAGTTCAAATGAAAAATACTAACCACAAGGCCATCTATTGGTTTGGTATTTCGAAAACTGGGAGGCACCATTTCAGATGATAATGTAACAGGAGGTTCAATGCCCTTCAAACACCTTGCAACTAGCCACATCGCCAATGCAAATTGTTCATCATTTAATTTACCAACTTGTTTAATATCACAAAGGGCCCTACAATTATTTAATTTTTTTTAAAGTAACAAAATATAATTTGTGATGGCAGTTAGTAGCAGCGTTCTGAATAAGGAAGTATAAAAAGCATCTATTCGCAAGACTTACCAGATATGGGCCAAAATGGGTTGTGGTACACCAGATTGCAAAAAGATATCTTTAATTTCATGTCCATTTACAAAACCATCCTTGTCAACATCACTTTTTATAAAGAGAGCATCTGATTTCTCCTTTTCTTCATTGGAAACCACCCAATTAAGCAGTGGTGGTATAGTAGAAGGAGCTGTTTTGGGGGGTATAGGAGAAATAGATGGTGGTATTATCATAGCTGGTAAATCTGGTTTAATTACCTCTTTATTCTTAGTCAAAGTACCTGTTCTTGTAGATACTTGTTCTACAAGTTCAGGAGGTAGTGTATTGGGAATAGCGTACCTTTCAAGAGCTTTGTAAACTAAATGCATGGCCTAAAAGTTAAAAGGACAATAGTTTTTGTTGCCTTCAATATTTGTTGAAAACACCACAAAAAAATCTACTCACCACAACAAATTCATGCCTATTAAGCATTCCGTCTTTATCTTGATCAGAAAGATCCCAAATTTTACCTAGAGTTTCAAACGGAAGTTTTGACTCCATTAAGAGATTTTTAACCTAGAAAATAATATTTAAAATACAAAATTTCCATAATTGAATGTTTTTTACCTTGTTTCCAGGTATTAAACCATTTGTTGGTTGCAATGAATCGAAAAGTTTATCATATTTGTCTCTTTCTGATGGTTTTATAGTCCAGTCTACTGCCGATGGAGTGTTTGTCGTTATTAAAGCACTTCTTGGGGGTGGAGGTTTAGAGGGTTTAGGTAAAGGAATGTCTCCCTAAAAAATATATAATTATATTTGAAATTTCAGTTTTTACTTACAAGTGTTTCGTACCATTTTAGGAGGAGCAGTATCAATATTAACATTGGATATATTTAAATCATGTCCATTTTGTACCAAAGCAACCAATTTCAAAGCAACAAAAATTCCTGTTTTATCTAAGCAACCTCTTCCACCAGGATCTGACAAATCCCATATTTTAGAGAGAATAACGTCACTCAATCCAGACTTTTTGAGAAAACGAGCAGCCTCCATACCACCAATTGTTCCGTAACCTTTTGGATCAACCTTTAAATAAAATATTTCATTAATAATTCAAATTAATTTATTATTATTTCAATTGTCTAGTTAATTCATACATTTATATTACAGCTGGAGTGATTTTAAAAACTCACCACATTGTAATAAGCTTCATATATGGCACTATTACTTCCTGCTACCTATAAGTGATAAATAATATATTTAAGAAGAAATATATTTTAATATTTTTAAATATATTTGTATACAATTCAAGTATTTCATCAGTAAGGTTGTGCTGCTCTTAAACCTCAGAAAAATTGCTCTTTTCCAGTTTAAATGAATCATATTCTGTCTCTTATAGTCCTATAATTGCTCCAAAAATTATTTTGAGCATCTGTAATGAATTGGACACAACGCAATGTTGCAGTCTTATTAAAAAAATTCTCCAAAAAGGTGAAACCATAGTAAAATATTTCTATGTACAGACATAACTTATTTATAAGGTCTGTTCCAACAAGAATAAAAAAACGGTCAGCAAAGATCAGAAAATAACTGTTCATAGTTGCAAACAACAAGTTTCTGATTGCTGTTTGAACAAACCCATAGACTTCACTGGCTACTACTACATTCAAATTCACTAGAACCTTCAATAAGTATACAGTATGGTATACTTTATTAATTTTATGTATTTTAGGTTAAATATTTTTCAAAAATATAAGATAAAATAATTACATGTATATTTATTAATCTTATTGAAGTAAAAGACAAGCTAAAGATTAATTATATTGATAATTCATGAACAACAAAGATTTACAAGCATGCAAGTATGTGTAATGAGGACAATATGTTTGTAGATACTTAAAAAAATAATGAGGTATTTAAATATTACAGCTGAAACAACTAAGATGTTAACCATTCTCACAAGTTAACGATTTTATCATAAGTTTTAAAAATGTATATTTATGTATATTCTATTGACTGTAGCATAATATACTCATATAAATTATGATTTATAAGTTAAAAATAATCAATAATACACATCAATTAGTTTGACATTGAGAGATTAATAATTTAGCTACTTATAACACTTTAGATGTAACATGTATCCCAATAATAATAAAAACTATTTCAACATTTTAAACATTTTTGTTGAAAGCTATAATGAACATTACTATTGTTATTGATATTTTGAAGTGGCTATCCATTTTTTGAATGTCAAGGGTGTGACAGAATTGTTTTTATATGTTACCTACATATATATTTTGCCAATTTACGACAAAAATGCAGCAAACTGAATTAACAATATCCTTTAAACAAGTTTATCAAATTTAAGCACATAGTTTTATACCGCCCACTGCAGGAATGGTCGTCAATACTGAATTCAAACTCAGTATAAGATATAAATTATAAGGGGTCGATTTACACTAAAGTTTTGTACTTTTACCTTCAATTCCATTAATTAATTTACAAACACTATATACTAATTATGTTAAAAATTAGACCTACCTGTGTAGGAGACGGCAACGCAGCCATCTTTTCGAATAATACTAAAGAATTTCTGATTGGTCGGGACTTTAACCAATGACAGGGAAAAATCAATAATTCTATGTTCTTGAATATTTAAACATGAGATTTGTCTTAAGAAACACATGAATATATATAATATAAAACTACATTTCTTTTTATTTTTTATATAAAGAAAAATGAACTGTACTATAATTACAAATTACAAGAATGAATGAAGTAGCTGAACCAAAGAATACACCGCAGGTGTATTCTTTGGCTGAACTCTTAGCTAAAATATATTATACTACTCAAATACTCTATCAAGTAATTAATTATATCGATTATCGGAATAAAAATATACAGTTAATTGATAATTTTTTTTTATTGAGGTAGAGCCTGTGTCATAGATATAGGATGCCTTACTTCAATGCCTGTGTGCACTCTACAGTTCCTGTATATCTATGTCTTTATTAAGAGGGTTATCTGTGGTCTTGATAGTGCAGTTTGAAGATCACATGCATATGTCAAAAAACTGTCAGTTCATTTTTTTACTGTTTGAATTCCAATGCACTTTATCTACGATATGACTTTCCACGAACTAAAATTGGGTATATTATCCAGGATTAAAATATCGATGTTAGATTGAGATTACATATATATCTAAACGTAATTAGGATTTAAAAAATGACGCTACTATATATTTATAAAGAAGAGGATATTCACAAATCCAACGAACTTCTATGTTTGAGACATGGTGATCATTATGTTGGACGGGAAACTCCTATTTTTGTAAGAATATTTTCCATATAACTTTCATATTATTTGCAACCATGTTATGTGAATTAGTAAATTTGTTATGATTTTCCACAGAGTAAAGATAAACGCATTTCAAGGAAACATGCAATTGTTGTAGTTCATAGAAATGGTGCTATGATTAAAGCAGTAAGTACTTATCATAAAGATAATATTACTTTGAGATAAGTATATAAATTTATTTTTAGGCACACATAAATCCAACTTTTTTTAAATCATCTACAGGTGGTCCAATCCAAATTCTTAAAGAAAATGACACAGTAGCATTAAATAATGGTGACTGTTTTGCACTCATTGAAAATTCTATTTGGTTTACTATTAAAATTACACATGAACTTGAAGAATCTGCAGGTACAAGTGAATCTTTTAATGCCATAAATAACAAAAGAGTTAATGAAGACAACACTTTTGGAAATAACAAACGAATAAAAATAGAAGATGTAAATGTTCCCGATAATCAGCATAATGCATTTCCAAATAGTATCAGTCAAACCAGATTGGATGATACATTGTCAGTTGATGATACTCATAGAAACAATATTGATCCAAATATATCCAATGGGAATGTTGTAATAAATAACAGTAATTCACTCTCAACTAATGTACATAGACAATTGGAAACTTCCAATTTAAGAGAATTTACATGTAGTGTAAGCAGACCTAGTTTAGATGATACACATAAAACTGATGTTGATCCAGATGCAGGTTCAAGTACATCAATTGTAAATAAACCCAATAAAAGTTTACCATATGATGTTAATGTATCTTCAGATGCAAATAATTTAAATGAAACAATTCCTATCCACCCAAGTACTTCAAATCTCACCAATATTCAGATAAATAATTCAGTAAATGCTACCCACATTAAACCAGAACCTTTAGAGAACAATGATTGTGATAATACCTCTAGTACAGTTTCAAATTTTAATAATTCTGGGGGTCAAGTGAAAGTTGAGATAAAAGAAGAACCTACTGATGAAATTAAAGATGATCCTCTGAACCAGACAGATAATGAACCTCAAGGTCATAACCCTGATCAACCTGGTAGTTCTGGTTCTACAGAAAACCCAAATCATAGGAGGGATAAGTGTTGGTATGGAAAACTGTGTTACAGGTAAGTTCAATTCAAACATAAATGTAGGACTTTTTCTTTGGTGCGACATGGCAGTAAATAAATATTTGGGGCAAATTCAATAACAATTTCCTGATGGACAGAAATTTTTTAAATCTTCTAGAACATCAAGACCAAATGTTTGCTTGTTGTTACATTTATTACCACTAAGAAAACGAAATTTCACAAGAAAAACATTTGCAGTAACATTAGTTTCGCTCCCCTCATTCTATACTGGCTATGGCACATAAATAAAACTATGCTGTAAGTAATTGATATGTTTCATGTTTGTCAATTGTAAATTGTGCTATGGCGAAATATGTGAAAATAATGTAAATAAATGTATATAAAAAAAATTGTTATACAAGAAATTTGTAAAAATCTGTGGCAAAAAGATCTCAGATGTTAGCCATTTTGGTAACCAATAAAGATATTCTCCTCCTCCTCTCCCTCTTGAAAAATGTCTAACGAAACTTTGCACATGGCATTTCAATGCTAAAGTAGAATGGAACAAAACATATATAGTGTAACTATTGTTAATGTGATGACCCATATTTTTAGGCCCTTTGAAGGAAAAAGCCGCCCAATGACGATCATAAATTTTTTTTATAAATTCGAATATTGTGAAATAATGCTTTTCAAATGTAATTTAAATCAATATAGTGGATTAAAATTAACCTGCATAAAATTTGTAATACAATTCAAGGTCAGCACATTGACATTAGTTACACTATACCATAACCTAGAAATCATGTGAGGCAGATTACATAATATTGGTCTGTAGTCGCGAGTGTGAATTTGCCTAAATATTTTCCCTTTCAGCCAACTGTAATTTTTATAGTTTTGGAATTTCCCGTAGTGGGAATTAAAATCCAGATCACTCTATTAAAGTAAACTCACCAAATAAAAAAATTTAATTTGCATAATTTACTTTTAGGAAAAATCCATCCCACAAATTAAATTTCAGTCATCCAACTGATGATGATTATGACAGTGATCCCAATGACAATAGACCTGTTTGTCCATTCAACATCCATTGTTATAGAAGGAATGTCATTCACAGAAGGCAATATAGGCATTTTGGTCCACCAGCTCCCAAGCCTAATAACATTAACGTCCATGTAAATGTTATTAATAATCTTAATAATCCAAATCAAAAACCGGATTATGAAAGTGATTGTGAATCAGATCCTGATGATGAATAGATTTAGTGTTTTGAATTGAATTCATTTTTTAGTATAGGTTTTTAATATTTATAAATTTTACAAGTTCTGTAAATAAGAGAAGTTTATTAGAAAATAAATTTTATACAATTTTTGAACATTTTTATTCTACATGTTTTTACACTTTTCTCTATTAATTCAGCAGGCAGGTGAAAAATAAAGGAAGGTAACTGGAAAGTGTTCCGAAATTTATGATACAGTGAAACTAGCAACCTATTGCTGTATCAGCTCCAATGTGATATTGAAAGATACAAGCAACACTGAGAAAAAAAAAGAACATCTGACCATTGGACAGTAGGGACAAGGGCGTCAATATGGGGGGTATTGGGGGTAATTACCCCCCCCCCAATAACAATAAATAAACAGTAAATTATTATATTTTTCAATTAAATTCAATGATAAACATGCGCAAGTCCTATATTGCTGCATCACACAACAACACATATTTGTTTCTAATGAATTTACCCCCACAAGAAAAAACATCGACGCCCCCGAGTAGGGGTAAGGGTAAACTAAAACCAGGTGTGAAAAGAACTGTAACAAACTGCCAAATTTAATGGTGAACAAACCATAAATCCAAGCTTTGTCGAAGAGAATAGGACACTTGCCTTGGTTTAGTGAACGTTTGTGAAACCCATTTTACAGTTCGCGAATCTTTTTCTCGTTCAGAAACTTTTGTTGATAAGTGTTCCCTCAGAGTTGCATTCAACTTGCAATAAAAAACGAACTGGACCCATCTTTGAGTTATTGTAACATGAAACTCTATAGTGACATTATATTAAGGTAGGTGTCAAAGATGACACAGATCACCTACAAATTGTGACATGTAAATATGAAACATGAAATAAAGTCGGGATAGTGCACTGCAGGGGGTCTATTCACTAACTTGTGTGAGTGGTCGTGTAGGACCTCTCTCTCACAATTTAGCTTTACTGCGCATGTCACTCTCCTAAAATTATAAAATTCCTATTCAGGAAAGATAGTAGAATGCTCATACACTCCTATACGAGTACTCTACTGGGTAAAACCAAGAGAGTTGTTAGATTCTGAGAGAATGGACTTGCGCACATTGTCTTTGGTCATACAATTTGATAGATAAAGGAAGATTATAATGTAATCACACGACATGTGCCTATTTACTCTTCAGTCCATAAAATAATGACTAAATATTGAATTCATTTTCAGTTTTAGCAGTTTAATTGTTTAGTTTTTGGAGTTTATTTGTTTATTTTTTGTAGTTTAATTGGTTAGGTTTTGTACTTTGTTTAATCGTTTAGTTTGTGGAGTTTATTTATTGCTTTTAAAATGGATGATGACGATTTGGTAATGCAAATGCTAGTAGACAATGTGTTTCCAACGTCAAGATCCTTTCTTGGCTTTGTCTGATTATAATTATCATTAAACATTTTCGCCTATTTGAAGTTTAAAGTTTATTAATATTGTTTTTTGTGCCTCACACAACATTTGCTTTTCAATAAATTATAAAAAGGGAACTAAAATCGTACTCTTCACTCTTTCTCACAACACATCTAAATATCTCATGGAAAAACTTATGCTGAATCATAGAGTATTACTCTATGTACTGAATCAGACGGTGGTTGTGCTTATATCAGTGTTTATATTTTGAAATTCAAACCTACTAACAGTACATTAGAACTAAAAATAGTTCTAAGATAGTCGCGCCACTTGGCAACGCTGGACAAAATGTAGTAGACGAGTCGAATGATCGTGAACAGGGTTTTGATGGTCCATGTGAGTGATGAGTGAGAGAGTCCTCATATCGATGAGTTGTCGTGCACGAGCACTCTCACATGTTACAGAATAGACCCCCAGTAATCGCGCACAAATAAGGTTATTCAAAACATCAAATGCGCATGCGTATATGTCACTATGAGGAAAGCACTATTACTGCTTGACCTTAAGGGTTTTTTTAGCGAGCTGCTGGTTAAAACCCAGCGGTTACTTGCGGTAACAGGCGGTTATTCACGTTTTAAAACAAAAGTGGGGGTTATAACCACTGCCAGTTACCCACCTATGGACTATGGTAACTGAAGTTATTACCGCGGTCACTGATTTGACATTTTGGTATTTACCGTTCGTGGCAAAAAATTGATCGGTATTAACTTTTTATGACCAGTCACTCGCTAAAAAAACCTTCTTAAGTTCCAACAACTCTCTAATGACACATCTAGAACAACACATATATAACCTCCGTTTCACGGGAGAACTATCCACTTGAAGTTGCAGTCGTATGCGCGAACTTGTCAAAACTATAAACGACATTGTTAAATTGACATTCGACTGCAAATCAGTAGCTTACAATTTTTACATTTTTTAGGTTGACATAAAATTGAAATCTGTCGGTTTTGACTATGGATCATTTTTCTTTCAGCACCAACAAGTTTTTTAGGAGGCATTGTTTTAGATCAAATAAAACACATATAAACGCCTTAAAATATTGAAAAATCAAGAATATTCGACAGTAAATGGAAGTTGGTAGTAAAAAATTGGAAAATTAAATGGAAAACTCAAATTCTACTCCATGATGTCAAAATATCATCAACTTCGGAATATGAGAGAAAGTACTTGCCTGCTGAATTTACGTTAAATACCTTCCTAGGCTAAAATATGGTTAGCCACCATACTATACCTAGATTGACTGATCTATCCTTCTAATTAAACACCAAAAATTTTCATGTTTTCATCTTATAAATCAACCAATATGATTAACAATAAATTCAATATTTTGGTTGCTATTCATAGAGGGTGTCTCTTTTAACTGAAATAAAGGATATTTGTGTTTAATTGATATAAATATTACAATTATCTATTAAAATAAACTAATTAACTCTGAAGTGTTCATGATTTTAACCAGAGCTGGGAAGTAATCGATTACAATAGTCGATTACATTTGCTGTAGTTTGTAGTCGATTACTTTTTTAAGAAGTAACCAGTAATGACAGTAATCGGTAATCGATTACAATTTTGGTGTAATTTTGTAATAATTTCAATTATTACTGTTTAAAAGTAGTCATGATTACCATTCTATGATTACATCTCTTCCACAAGTAAGTCGCAGTCTGTTTGTACACTCAGGAGTCGTGTCAGAACAGGGGGTCTATTCTCAAACAGTGACATTTTTTGTTGCATGCGAGATTTTACTTTTTTGTATACATCCTTGATTGACAAAAGTATAATCTCGCATGCGACAAAAAATGTCACTGTTTGAGAATAGACCCCCAGAAATATTCTTGTTTCGCGCCTATTTATATGTGTGTTTATATGATTAATCTCAGTACTACAAGGGCGGGTCCACGGTGGTCAACAGGGGTAATTACCAATCACCCGGCCTCCTCCAAGATTAAAACGAATTTACACTATCTTTATTTAAAATATGAGAATCATTCATGATACGAAATAATTTTAAATCACGTTACATAGTTTTAATGAGGTAGGCCGATGATGAGGCTGAGGTAGAGTGTGTAACTGTTAATAACTTATAAATTTAAAATTGTAATCGCACTTGTAGTCATATTTTATGACTACAATTGTAATCAGTAGTCGATTATTTTTCTAGCAATGTAGTCGTAATCAGTAGTCGATTACTTTTTTCCTGTAGTCGTCCCAGCTCTGATTGTAACTAACTTGTTGCTAGAACAATTACTTTTCAAGAAAAGTCTAATATTAAATATCTACTGACCAGCTAATTGTGCCGTTCCTAATAAAATTCATTGTGGTGGGCCAGAAATCCCAAATTTAAGGAAAAATTCCTGTTTAAATGTAGGTAAAATGTTTAAATTGCCCGATCTATATATTTATAGACAATTAATGAGTTAATAAATACTAAGTACTAGAAGAACTTTCACGTCAAACTTCAGTCATTTATACAAATCACAGTCCAAATCTGGATGGTGTTCGTCGTGGCGTGGTCCCTGCAGATACAATTTCCTGTCCTTTATTCATCGCTGCTACTTTTTTCTCGGCGGCTTCCTTTCGCGCTTTCATTTCTTCTTGCGCCATCTGCATTTGTCCTTCCATTTCTAACAGATGTTCGGCTGCTTGCTTTTTCTTCGCACGTCCCGATTTGCCGGTTTCTTTTAAAGAGAAGAACATAGGACCTAATTCGGCCAACCAATGTCCATCAACGGCTGTAACGCATTGCATATACTCTCGAGCTGTCATCACCAGCTCATGGTAGACTACATAGTCTGGTGTATTACCAAGACCGAACAAAGCCGATGTCGGATGTAAATGACAGGGCATACCCGTTCGACAGTTCACGTATTCGCCAATTCCTGAAAAAAAAAACAATACTTAGAACGGAAGGTGAATATTTTCATGTACTAACCTTTTAATCTGGCGGCTTGATGGAAATAAGCAGAACAAATACATTTTCTGACAACATCCCAATCGGTTCCACACGAACGGATTTCCAATTTCTGTTGTATGACGATATCTTTCAACTGTTGTCTTACTTCCCTTACTTTCCGCATGGATTTAACGTGAATGAAATGTTCGTTGCACCAGTGGGATGAATAGTTGTTTTGCTTCCATTGATTGTAGACATTGAGAAATGTCAAATGATCACTTTCAGGTACTTGAAATTTTTCTCTAACTGCGTCTGCTTCTTCTTCTCTTCCTTTTGGCCGATAGAAAATCGATGAAACTGACAGCATCGAGACGACGACAAGAATTTCTGCTGTACATCCCATTTGGGATGATACTATCAGCATTTGACACTGTGGAGGATCCAGAGGAAATTCAGCCATCTGTCTACCTAAAAAATAATTATAGCTGGTTTAAGAAGACTTCTACAAGAAGGACCTATTGAAAAGACTGTCAAGCATGATAAGGACAACTAGTCTTTTCACAGGCCCATCAGCCTAATGTGTGGTTTGGGTAAATTGATGGAGGGGATAATAAAGGCTAGGATTGAGGAGGAAGTTGGTACGAATGGGTGCTTTATAAAAACCAACATGGGTTTGTGGACGGGAAATCATGCACCTTAGCGCTGGACAGAGTGGTGGAGTTGGTGGAAAGGGCTAGGCAGGGTAGCTGTAGGAGTAAGAAATTGGCCATACTCGTGTTCTTCGATGTAGGGAACGCGTTCAACAGTGTCAGTAAACGGGCAGTGTTGAGCGCGTTGATGAAGTTTGAAGTAGGGTAGAGGCGAGTTAATCTAGTAACCTTCTAGCAAAGTCTATATATTCCAATAAGTCCGGTCACTCCTTTGTTCGTCGGAAAACGCCGGCATTTTTTGCGGGGAGTCGTAAATCATGTGCGACACCTGTTTTTGCTAGTCATTTGGTAGTATACAAGGTGACGGACGGTGAATTCATTTGTGAAGGAATTTACCGAGTGCAATTAGAAAATATGTTGACTTTATTCTTGTTTTGACAAATATTGGCAATTTATATAGATTATATGTCAAAAATAGCTACCATTATTGCTAAGTAACTTTTAGAAATTTTGTTTTAACCGAGGATTGGAATGAAAAAAATCATAAACATAGACTTCAATAACGTATATCTGATAATACTTAATAGCTAATACAGAATGATCAGCGAATGAACCTTTGTGTTGATATAATCATTATAAAAGAAATAACACAGTTTAACATCTACTTGGGACAAAACGAATACAAATGAACAATTATTCAGGTCAAGTCCATTTGGAGTGTACTCTGTAGCGTTGTATTGAATAAATAAATGAAAATAATGAAATATCAAAAAACAAATAAGTATTATGTACATTCTTAAAAATTAATAAATACTTGAATAGTTATAAATTTTTCAATATTTTCAATTTAGGATGTTCTTTATTCTTTCTAAAGGTCCTTAGTGAGGAATTTGCAAATTTCAGTGTATAATAGATTCGCACACTTGTAAATAAGGACAGCAGGTTACCATGGGAAGTTTGGGCAAGGATGCGAAAATGCGATAGTAGACAACTTGGTCTTCAAGTTCATTCCTATTCCTACATCATCCTGCACACATGAATCATTGAAATTTTCAGTGAATATATTTTCTAAAGAAATCAGATATTCGGGGGTAATACCACAAGAGCTCAGATTTAGCCGGATATTTTTTGTGGTTGTTTTCGAATACTTACTTTCATTGGCAATTTAACGAGAGCTGTTCAGGCAAAATCACGAGAGCGTAGCTCGAGTGATTTTGCCTGAACAGATCGAATTAAATTGCCAATGAAAGTAAGCATGAGAAAACCACCGGAAAAAATATCCTGCTAAATCTGAGCTCGCGTGGTATTTGGTGAGACAATCCCATGAATAAAAAACTCAATTCAATTAAACTAAATTAAATTAAATTGATTCCATATGGAGGAATGAGTTTTCTTGGTATTTTCTGGAGTTGATTTTTCAATCTCCCTTACTATTTCTGCCTTGCAAATATTTCCAAATCTCGACATACTTTTTGGAATTGTTATATGCTGTTCAATTCATTCTGTTTTTGACATTTATAATTGTCAAATTGACGTGCATTGCTTGGTAAACAGACAGTACCTAAATGCTAGGGTTGCTACGGTAACGTAATTTATCCGATATTTTTATCCACTTGCAAACTCTCTTCCTTCCTATTTAGCCGACAGCAAACTACGATTTTTGTATTCACAAATGGGAATTATTACATACATGAATGGGATTGTCACTGAAAATTTTTGGAGGAACTGTCAATCCTCGAAACCGTCCCTGCTTACTACCTTCATAGACTTTTTTTTCGCAGAATGATGTGGATTGGTCACAACCTTCCTTATTATTACAAAAGTTTAGGCAAATATCGCATTTGTGTTTAACACAACACTTTTGCAAAAAATATCCACCCACATAAAACAGGGCATTCTTCTTCTGTGGACAAATCCTGATATTCTTCCCTTTTTATGTCCAATATTGGCTGACCATTTTTTTTCTTGGCCGTCGTAAACAATGATCCTCCCTTTTTCAATAAATCTGATAATTGTTTATGAATTGCAGTATTGTTTCTACACGAATCCACGCAACAATAATTTCCATAAGAAGGCATCGCACACAATCAAAAACACAGCAGATAACGTTCGCACAAATTAAAATTCAAGATCACTTTCTTGGGCGCACCCGATACAACGCTCTGCTACACCACCGTGTAAGTCAAACAGAACTGAAAAATCAATAAATCCCACATCAGATGTGGGTTTTGCCGGTGAGACGGTGGGTGTCGGCAGGAGGGGGATTCTCGCGTCGTCGAGAGAGTGGCCGGACTTATTGGAATATATAGACTTGGCCCATATGTTGAAGGCTGCACAGAAAGCAAAAGTAAGGGCAGCATGGCTGGGAAGATTAATGGGTAATGTGAAAGGACAAGGAAAGTGTAAGAGGAGGGTAATAGGTAGGACGGTGGAGCAGAGTATGCTGTATGGCGCGAAAGTGTGGGGTGAGAAAGCAGGGGTGAACGCGAGGGTTCGACCACTCCTGCCGTTGCAGAGAGGGATACTCCTGAGGGTGGTGCGGGCGTACAGGGCAGTGGGTGGACTGACAGCAGCATTGCTGTCAAGGTCCTATCCATTGGACTTGATGACTAGAGCCAGACAGAAATGCTGGAGGGGTGCGACCAGAGGTGAAGTACAGAAATGGATGGATGAGGAAATGGAGAGAAGATGGGATGAGTATGAGAGCGCGCTAAAAGGAACGATTGGGAGCAGGAGAAATTGGATGGACCGGAAATTCGGGGAGGTGAACTACTTCTTGACACAGGTGCTCACAGGGCATGGGTCGAGAGTGGGTTACCTCCAGTAGATTGTGAAAAGAGAAACTGGAGTGTGCGAGAGATGTGAAGTGGAGGATGATGTAGGACATGTGTTTAGATGTTGGAAGAACGCGGAAGTTTTGAGAAAGTTGGGAAATAAATTGGGAGAGGCGGTGTATTGGGAACATATGGTGGAGATTATGTTGAGGGGCGAGGAGGAATGGATGGAGATAAGTGGCGTAGCAGAGAGCATGATTAGGAAAAGAGAAGGAATCGACATGAAATGTGAGAGGTAGGAGTGATAGAAGGGAGAAGATGAGAAAAAGTGTGTGAGGGACCTTCGACGCCCGTCTTGAAGTATGCTAGGTTGGTGGTTCTAAGGCGGAGTAACGGCGAGTTTGGTTGGTAGGGATTTCCGTGGGGATGAGTCCAACACTGTCTGGGTACTGGTTAAGGAACCATTTGAACATGAGTTTCCCATCTCTGCCCGAAAAAAAAAGACTTTTCACATTAACAGTACAAGTGAGACCACAAAAAACATGTCGAGTGCTTAAGGCTTCTGACTTATGGTACTCTACTAATAAACGATGCCCAAATGCTGCAAAAAAAGTGGGAGTAAAATTTCACAAGCTATGTGTAGACAACATGGTACAATTATAGCTTCGACTATGAAGTGTATTGGGATTTATATTGTATGATGTATATACAGGAAAACAAAAAATTTGACAAAAAACTAACTAACCTAGTTTAGTTAAAACTCCGGTATGATCCAATGCTCCTAATATCCACAATTGATACAGTGAATTCAAAATATTGTCTTGTGGAGGAGGATCCATAAAGTGAAACTGTAACAAATCCTGTACACCAAGCGATTTTAACAATAACACAGTGTTTGCAAGGTTTGTTCTTTGTATTTCAGGTACTGTAGTTATTAATAGTTCATCTTTGTACTGTCTTTCAGTGTATAATCTGAAAGCTTGCCCTGGACCCGTACGACCTGCTCTTCCTGAACGCTGATTGGCATTGGCTTGACTAATGGGATAGATCTGAAAAAATTGAATCATTTGCTTGAAAAACTCGTTTGATAAAGCTATTGTGTTAGCGAAACACGTCACAAGTTTGAATTGGACATTAATTCAAATAATATGAACATTTCAACAAATCAAATTGTTTTATTTGATTGTTCAGAATACAATATAAAACAACCTGTGGAATCAGTTAAGAAAGTTATTATAGAAGTAATTATATTTATCTTTAAGAATGTTGGTAGATGTGGATAGTATTATTTTCCGTCGACCGTGTATTAACATATGCTATCAACTTTCTCAAAATTAGACAAAATCACCCCCATTAATGCATGATTCAATCAACGATTTTCTGCAGGCAACCCAACACACATCTTATACATTATATTTATATTGACACTTGACAGTTATCGGTGGTATAGGCAACCAAACATACAATAACGTCTCCAAAAAATGAATCCTAGTATAAAATACTTCTAGTTTTTGACTTACTTATCGTTTTTATTCTATTTTCTACAAAATTATAATAATATATTATTAGTGTTGAAACAATGAAACATCCAAAATATAATGTAACACAAACGAAAACAGAGACATTTGAACTGGCGACCTTCTCTGTGACATTTCAATGTCATTATTCTTTTTGAAAGTACTCACCTATGAAACAAAATTAATATTTTTAGTTTTTAAATATTGAGAAAAACGAATACAACTGATTTTGTCGACGGAAAAGCTTTGCAACTAACAGAAGTATTAAAAAGGGAGGGGTAAACCGCTGGTAAAATTTTGTACACTAATTCCACTTTCATGGAGTAATATCTGTGCAATACAGGTAATTCCTCAGTAATACCTATAATACCTAGTAATTTCTCTGTAATACCACTAATTTCCCAGTAATACCACTAATTCCCTGTAGTACCCCTAATTTCATAGTAATACCTAGTAATTCACAATAATAGTTAGTAATTCCTTGCCTATTTGTGTTGATACTCTCCAATTACTTGATCTCTGATTTTGTAGGTATCCTATTCATAAATGTTAAGAATATATATTTCAATCAGTGAAATTAGCAAACCACTCATTCTCAAAGATACGCGGATATTTTAATTACCAACTCACCTGCTTGCATTTCTTCACTATATAATGTATGTAATAATAAACTATTGATATATTTTGGAAACGTCAACGTTTTGTGCTTTCTTTATTAAAAAAAAAACTTTTCTTGTGGTTAAGTATATAACTCAAACTATAACTCAAAGAAAACAGATATTTATTTTTTAAATACTACACAATATGAAGATCTTATAAACTATAACCAACAAAGAAGTTGGGATAATACAAAGGTAAACTTCAAATGAACCTATTAAAAAAACACAAATGAAATTCTACATTTTTTTATAAGATTTTTAAAAGAATAACGTAAGTAAGTGAAAATTGTTTACAATTTTACTATAGTGACTAGTTAAAAATACTTTTTTCGCAAGTTTGTACTTTTTTGATATATTTAAAATATATCTCTTCAGTTCAAATGGGCTACTGCCGACTAGCTGTATTGGCCCGTGGAATATAAATTCTTTTTTAATATTAGCGGTATCGGGATTTCTGGGCCAAATAAAATTACTAAGCTTTTGTTCAAGAAATTTTATATTAAATTCATCGACAGTCTTTTCTGAATTACACGCCCTATATACCACTTGTCATCATTAAATACTGCATAGTATTTTTCTAAATGTACCTCTATATCTCTGTTATGTTCGCCAGGCTCATTAACAGAAGAGTATTATAGCTCTTCACTCGATTCTTCCCAATGGTTTTCTTCACGTTCTTCTTCTGATAGTGATGAACACATCTTTTTCTTCTTGAGTAAGAGCCTTCTGTGCGTTTTAATAGGTTGTTTACTAGCAACTTTGTTAGATTTTTGGTTTTCATCCAGAAGCCAACAGTAGGATTTTTTTATTACCACAACTCTATCGTTTAGCTGAATTTTGAGGTGAGGAGAATCTTCACTCACATCGACTATCTTATCAGAAAAATCTCTTAATTGTAAGGACTTTGGGTTATTTAAATTGTTCGGTTCGTCTTTGAAGTTATCAATGTGTAAAGTTGGGTCTAATACTAAACTTGTAGTTTCACAGTAGATGGGCTAAAAGAGTTCTACGACCACTAGAGGGAAAACAGTGTGTTTAGAAAGAGAGAGTCATGGTGGCAATGTGTGTGTATTAAATTAAAAGATTTTATGAGGATTGAACCGAGAACCTAAGCGTCCACAGCTATCCATTTAACATACCCAGCCATGAGCTCTCTTGTGTATTATATGCAAAGAAAGGTATTACATGCTGCAATAAGTGTGAAAAAGAAGGTAGGGAGCAAACAGATAATTTATTGTAGCACTCGTGTTGTACACCGCATCTTTTTTCGTTTGACAATCAAAATGCAACTCATAAAATAGTTCGTATTTTCTCATTTTTCTGATTTCTATGACATTTACTTCGTATGTTTCTTATGACTAAAATTCAACTTACCTTCTATAGATGCATAATAATACGCAACACAAATACACCACTGATCCACTAAAAAAGATTACATTCTTGGGTCTTACGTGCACCTGTTTTGGGTAGGTCGAGATCTTTAGATTCTTGCAATTAGAGTGTATGGCGCATGTGCTATTCATGTAGTTGCGCTTGCGCAGCAACTAGTATACAAGTAATACCTGTGTTACACAGTAGTAATACCACATAATACCTATAAAATTCCTAGTAATACACGGTAATTCCCCATAATACCCACTAATTCCTGCTAATACTGCAAGCTTGTACACCAAAATTCACCAGCGGTTTACCCCTCGTTAAAAAGGCAATTAACTATCCCATTAGATTATCTCGATTGTTAATGGCCCTTGTTAATACCCTTGTTGGTTAAATAACTATAAATGCATATAGTTTATGGGCAAAAAACATACTACAGCAGTACTTACCTGTAGAGCGTCCATACCAATTCGAGGATTGTAAACTTTCAATTTACAATATCCGGAATCGATGACAAAAATAATTCCGTCAACAGTTAGCGACGTTTCGGCAATATTGGTGGCCACTACGCATTTTCTAATACCTTCAGGTGATTTTTGAAAAATTTTAGCTTGCAGATCAGATGGTAACTGAGAGTAAATCGGCAAAATAGACAATTCTGGAGCGTTATCTATTTCCGTTAGTCTTTCTGCTAAAACTTCACAGCTCACTTCGATATCTTCTTGACCTGGCATGAAGATAAGAATGTCACCCGATGGCGGTTGGAGATGTATTTGTAGAGCTTGTTTTACTGCTGCATCGACGTAATCTTCAACTGGATTTTTGCTGAACAATGTTTCTACAGGAAATGTTCGACCCGGTATTGAAAACGTAGGTACATTTCCGAAAAACATTGAAAATTTGCTACTGTCCATAGTAGCAGAAGTGACGATCAATTTAAGATCGTGACGCCTTGCGACAATCTCTCTTAGTAAACCAAAAAGTACATCAGTACTCAATGAACGTTCGTGAGCTTCGTCCATAATGATAGCACTATAATGATCCAAATCTGATTCCCGTAAGCTTTCTCTGAGAAGAATACCATCAGTCATGTATTTTATCACAGTTTTTTCAGAAGTGCAGTCTTCAAAACGAATTGCATAACCTACTTCATCCCCTAACTGAGTTCCCATTTCATCGCTGACTCTTTTTGCCACTGACATGGCAGCAACTCTTCGTGGTTGTGTACACCCTATCATACCATATTTGCTGTAACCTTCTTCATGTAGGTACTGAGTTAATTGTGTAGTTTTTCCACTTCCTGTTTCTCCTACTATAATTACCACTGAATTTTCTCGAATTATGTTCAAAAGTTCTTGTCTTACTGCAAAAGCAGGTAAATATCTCCTCTGTTCAGTTATAGTTTTCTTTCTAGCAAAATCACTGCTAGCAGCACCTGTGAATAGATTAGAGATTAAACACTTCTACACATTTTCTATATAATTTTTTACCTGTATCTTTCATATGTTCAGCAAATTTATGATCGGCTTTATAATCTGTCGTGTCATCTTCTTTGTTATATTTTTTATCTTCTTCATCTTCAGTTTTCTTTATACCCATAATGTTTCCAATCTTTGTTCCTCCCAATTCCCAATGTTTTTTCTGCGCTTTCCTTCGTTCTTTCTGTTCTCTATATACTCTGACAAGGTGTGAACCTTTTCTGGCAACCAATGCCATATCTGATGTAGGGTCTCGGACAGGGATAACAGGTTCAGGTTGCTTTGTGAATACAATTCTACCATCAAGAAAAGGAGGCACTATGTTGTGGACTAGAAGATGAACTCTGTCTACTGATTCTTCATCAAAATCTTCATTAAGATCCACTGACTGGACAACACCTGAATAAGAGTAGGGTGTGAAAAAAATAACAACAAAATATTCAAGTTAATCAAGTTCTCCAAGAAAAAATGTGTTTCAATATTTTCAAATATTATCCAAAGCTGATCATACAAACCTGATGTTAGCATCCTATTTCTCTCCCACAATTCATTATCTTTGTTTATTTGTCTTTGTTGTGCAGATAACCTTTTCTTTTTCCTCTGTTCTAATTGTTCTTCTTTTTTCTTAGTGTATTCTTCACTAACACTTGCAAAAGGATTGTTTTCATTATCGTATCCCTCATCCATGTTGTACCATTCTCTATCTAATCTCTTCTGTTCTTCCTCCCAGTTTTTTCTGTCTACTGTATTATCCCATTTAACTCTTTCCCTTTCACCTTCCCTTGGAGTAGCTCCAGTTTTTTTCCTGTCTTTAGCCCAAGCATTATATTTGTGTGCAGGTGTTGGTCTGGGAGTATCATTATCATATTTGTAAGACTTTTCATCTCTGTAACTTTTACTAGATTTGCTACTCCTTTCTGACCAATCTCCACCTCTGGTTTTATGCAATGAAGGAGTAGGATAATCCCAAGAAGATACTCTTGCAGCGGGAGGATCATCTTCATCCCAAGAAGTTTTTGATGTACTATCTCTGGAATGAATATTTGGTGTTTTTGGCTCATCTTTGAACCTAGGTGTTTTATCCCTATCAGAATGTTCACTCAAATCATCCCTTATTGATTGGTCATCATTATTTGAATCTTTTTTATTTTTAGTTGTTGCATATACTCCTTTTGATTGATTGAAACTAATTCGTTCTTTCAATCGTTCTCTGGCTTCCCTGCTTATACCTCCAGTATAAGTTGGAGTTTCTTCCTGATGTTCTCTAAATTTACGTTTAATACTACCTTTCTCGAATGTTTCTTGAGAAACATTATCATCCTCTTCTTCATTAATTTCACTTTCATTAATATCAAATGATATTTTATTTGCGGCTTCTCGTTCCTTTCTCTTTTGAGCCGCTAACTTATCTAAACCTAATAATGATGTTTGAGGAACTTTAAAAACGTGAGGTTTTTTCTTTACAATTAAACCACCTTTCGTCGAAGAACTTCCTTCTAATCGATGAACATTATCTTCAGGATCCATGTTATTATTTAAACCCTGTTTTAGCTTAATATATGAAGCTTAAGTGGAATTGATAAATGTACATCAAAACAATTACATTTTGTTCAGTCAGAGGTTATGTAAATGCCAAAAGCACAAAACATACCGTATGTTTTGTGGCCAAAAGTCAAAATTGTCAGTATATGGGTTATCTATGCAATAAGCCCTGTGTCACAGAGTAATCTGTGCCTGTGACCCTGTGTCTCTGTATGTAATTTCTCTATGATGTGTATGTTCATAGAGAAATATATGTGTATGTTTATAATTTATATTATTATTATATATTTTGAAAACTGATCAGCCATTTTAAATAAATCAAGCTATTTCTTCTTTGCCTCCAAAAATACATTACCTGCGTTCCACTATGCAGCGTTCGTAAACGAACAAGAAATTAGAAGAAAAAGATAACCTACATGTTTTATTCATAATATAAAATAATAAAATATAATTCAGTTAAAAATTATGAATTCCTTATTAAGACATATAAGAAATATGTCCTCAGACATCAACTTTCAATTAAAAATGTTTAGTATATTTCCTACCCGAAGATTAAAAGAAAGTAAGTTTAAAAAAATGCATTATCAACTATCTTGAAACTCGTTTTTTCTAGTCCAAGAAGTACAAAACGGAAACGAATTAGTTATTTCTGCTCGGTATATACCATCAGGAAGAGAACCATATTTACTTAAAAATCAACATAAAACTGCTTGTGCAGTTTGTGCTTCTGGTCTGGACATCAAGCATACTGATGTCCTCATTTTGAGTCAATTTGTTAGATCCGATGGTTGTATGCTACCGAAACGTATAACAGGGCTATGCACTCGATCACAAAAACGTATTGCCACACTGGTGGCTATGGCTCAAAAATCAGGTGAGTACACTATAAGATTAGGTACTTAGGTACACTGAAATATTTTGATATTTTTATTTTGTTACAGGTTTAATGCCCAACCTAACTCCTTCTAATAGCAATAAAGATCCTAAAAAGAGATACAAATGGAAAAGTTGTAATAAATATTTTGATGAAAGTACTATTAAACTAAAGTAAATCCTTTGTACTATACTTAGTTTTAATAATAAAATACTAATATTCAATCTATTTATTTCAAAAATAGCACAAAATATAACAGAAATACTAAATAATATCTCAATTATTTTGTAAAATTATCTGTAATCAGATCAGACTTCACATTCTTGTGCTTCATTAATTCACAGCCAAGAGGCTTCTTCAAGAAATTATTGTTATATTAAATGAATTCAGTCAAATTCATCTTGTAAATTGAGTTTTCCAACTTCTCCAGATAAGCTTTTTTCCAATGAAGCATCTGCCAAGGCTGATTCTACTGTTTCACTTTTTATCAACTCATTTTCAATCATTGCTGTAAAAGGGCTGCCCGAATACAAAGGGTTGTGGATGATTTCACTGAAAAACATAAGTTCTATTAGAAAATACTTTTTTCATGAGGTTATTAAAAATAACATACTAGAAGTATCTTACTTAAATATTGCTATTATCTGTAAAGGAGTCAACTCTCGGAATTTTGTGAACATATTAATCTCTGTATTATATTCTTGATGTTTTCGTCTGGGCACTAGCACATTTAATCCACTGCTAGGAATCCATTTTCTTAAAATAAAAATATTCATTTATTTAATTTAAATGGTTCAATTATCTGAAGCACAATTCAAATTTGATATGAGGCAATTTAAGAAATGTAATTGGATTTGCAAAACACTTTAAATATAGTCTTAATTGATGAGTAACAAATTTGTCTTACTCAAGTGTTGGTAAAACTGAATTATTTCCTGATCCATAAAACTGTCTTATAAAATAGTACATATGTAATACTTTATCCATTGCAACTGGGAGTTGTTTTTTAAAATTTATTTTAACGAATACTAGTTCTTCAACCTGGAATATAACAAAATAATCATACAAACTTAATAGCAGTTATTTTGCTCAATCACTATTATTTGAAAATCTACCGCACATTCAAATATTTGATACCTTGTATCCTTCTATTTAAAATATAAAAAAAATTTACCTGTTTTCCATCTTTTCCTCTAGATCTCTCCCATGGTAAAAATATATTGCGGGGAAAAGTTTCCAATTTTTCAATATCAAATAAAAGTTGGAATAATACTGATGTGAATTGATATTTCCTTAAGCTGTCTTGAGGTGTTGCCGTAAAAACCTGTGATGTAATATACTATGAAAGCACACCTTATAAATAATAAGGCATATAGTTGTTCATTTCATGTACTTATTAGAATCTTAAAAGCATAGTGTTTCTAAAAACTTACACAATAATCATGTGGTTGTATGATAGCAAATAATTGTATTCTACCATGTAATGCTAGACCTGTTTGTAGTGCTAAAGACTTCATTAGATATTTTATAAATCTTGAATTTGGAAGAGTTCCTACTATTGTCATCGCAGGATCTAAGAAATAAAACAATAAGTATAGGAATTGTACCAAACCTAAATTATTTCGATCATACCATCCATCCAAGCCTTCTTGGGAACATTTTTCAGAAGAGATTCCACTCTATTTGCACCATCTTGTTTATCTAAATAATCAAAGCGTCCTAGATGAAATATATTTTTAATGAACAACTCTACTCTACCAGGAAACGCAGTATCAAATTTCTAAAAAAATTGAATTCATATAAGTTTAAACGTCTTCTATAATAGGTACGTAGAGGGTACTTACTTTTAAATCGAGCCTAAAATCTGAGCACGTTTCATACATTCTTACTCGTTTAACACCTTTTTCCAACAGTTCTGTTGTGATAAGCCCCAACCCGGCATTTGTCTCCGCAATAATTTGATCTTCACAAACTGAAGGTATAACATGATCAGCAATAACTTTAGCTGTTTTTGTACAAATTAAATACAGATACTCATTTGATATTTTCGAGGAAATTTTAAGATACTGAGATGGAATATATCTTTTTATATTCTCTAAATGAGGATATTCCACCAAAAAATTGTTAACAGCCTTTGAATATCTTCTAATCTGGATGTTTTTTTTCATAAACATTTTTCAACATATTTCCAACCTCAAAGTTTAGGCCATAGACAAAATAAAATATATTATTCTCTATGGTTTAGGCAATAATAGTTATACCATAGATAAGAAATATATACAGAAAATAAGATAGAAAGGTGTTCCTCTTATGTTCTGGGGCCCGAACTACTGGCTAGAACAGTGTGACCTGCTCTGTGAAAAAGGCAGCCCATGAGGGAAAGAAGATTATGATTACACAGCTGTGAATTTCAAATTTAAGCGGGATTATCGCTTGTTGACCATGACGCAAAATTTAATTTAACAAATAAATGGTGAATAGAAGAAACAAATGATAGAGATCCATTCTGAAAGGGATAAATAGAAATTTAGTTTGATTAAAATTGTAGACAGTATATAGACTTATTAAGTGAAGAATTGATTACTCAAGTTTTTCTTCCTTTTTATTTAACGTCGGTCTATTTCTGCAACAGAGGCTAATCGCCGATTACGAAGCATACTACCCCTAGCCGGACCCACTAGTGCTCCAACAAGTGGTAAGGATCTTTACCCAGCCCAACATAAATGGACTCGGGACTTCCGTGTTACGTTTTATCTGAAAGAAAGCATATCTACATAATACCTTGTGCTCATTGGTAGGTATAATGCCTGCAAACTGTGACATACTACTACACCCATCCCATCAATAACCGCGCTCGACACTGCTTTGCCATAATTATCTTATCAAAGGCACTCCACCACATTGCTGGGTCAATGTCCTACTGTTATTTGTGCATATAGAGTCAACTTTAGTTGCTTGAGCAGAATAAAAAAGTAACGGATTTGCCACTGTAACCAAAGGCTGATAAAAATTTGTTTTGGTTGATTGAAAGAAAAATACATTGAAATTGAGATGCATGCATTTATAATCAAGGTTTCAGTACATCACTAAAATAATATTCACTTTACCATATAGAATGTTGTAAATATCCGTTATCCTTGTATAAATATTAAAACTTGTTTAAATAATATAGTTCAACCAAGAAGTCTAAATAAAAAAAATTTACATTAAAAACTAATTCTATATGGTAAGAATTTTGTTTTACTACTTATTACATTCTATTTTACAATTGGGTAAGCTAGTTTTTAATGCTTCTATGACTTCTTCCATTTTTTTAACAGACTGCAATTCACACAAATTTAATTTTGATAATTGTTTCAAAGTGGCTAAACTTAAAACTCCTTTATCTGTTACATTTGGACAACAACTAACTTGTAATTTACATAATGAATCCTTCAAATAATGTAACAATACCAGGGATTTATCATCGACATAAGCACACTTATGGAGAGTGAGGGAATCAATATTTTTGCAGCCATCAAAATGTTCAAATCCAGTATGCATAATACTTGTATGTGAAGCATCTACTTCTTTTAGGCGAACAATTGTTCCTTCTGGAGGAAGCTCATTATAATCTTTAGAATATTCTGAGAAATTCATAAATTTTACAGAACCCCCATTCCTCAAGATCCATTCTGCACAAGTCCTATCTGGCCCAAATTGTTTTTTACGATTAATATCTAAAGCATTAAATTGTAAATTTATCCAGTAAAAAAGATTCCTATTTTGTTGTATAGTTTTAGATGGCAAGTATTTTAAAAATGTGTAAATGACCGACATGGTAATGTACTTGTACTAAACTAGCTGGTCTCATGTAAGTGTTTCACCTTTGGTGACCTGAAAATAGCAAATATAAATATCACATTGAAGGACACTTATAGGATACTTACACAAGCCTCCAGGTAATCAATTTTTCTTTCGAGTATCGTAAGTTTTTCGTTTAAACCTGCAAGTTTTGATCGACAAGACAGATCTGTAAATTTTGACAATGTAAAAAAAAACATCATAGGGGATGAAATGTTACACTAACTTACCAAATGAGTTTAGAAAATCTGTGATTTTCTTTATACTAATCGTAATTATTTCTATATATTCTCTGTTTACCCAGTCTTGTTGAATTTGTTTTGGCACAGCTTCACCCCTATTCGCGGATGCCATTTTTATTTTTAGAATAATAACTCAGCAGAATTCTTCTTTTTTAATTGTCTTATGCCTCGAATCTCGTATTTATCAATGAAGCATGTGTCCAACAGATAAAAATAAGAATTGTCTCGGTTATAAAAGTTGCCAAAAAAGGTTTTTAAAAGCTGTTTTATTATTCTCATTATCGAAGGCTAGCAGTATGTTAGCCTACAAAAAAATTGTACTGTAAATAGGGCATGTCCACGACAGTTGACAGTTGACAATACCTTGGTGGTAAAACAATAAACACAATCAATAATAATTTTTGCGCGATCGATCTTTTTTGTTTATTTACAGCATCGGTTGTCAGGACGGTAGGTTGTGTTTACTGGTTTCTAAGTCTAACACGTCGGTAAGTGATTTACTTACCGTTCAGACGTCGGTAAGTAAATAGACACTTTTAGCTGGTCATAAGTTTTTACACGTATCCGTATCCGTATTGGAATTACGTTGACGTGAAGAAATTGTCAAGAAAGCCTTTTTAGCAGAAAACGTATCGCATCGTTCTATTTCTAATTGTATAAACTCAAAATCTTTTTATTTTACCTTTTTATATTTTTGTAAAACGTAAAATGGGGGCGATGTTAAATAATCCATTGCTGCTAGACGAGGAAGATGGTGTAATATATATAGCACAAATAGCACGGAATACTGACTTTGGTCGGGATAGGGATACGTTTAAGTATACGGAGTAGGGTACGTAACAATACATTCAACGCTTCGTATCGGCTGAGACATAACGGGTCTACACATGCGCAGTTCGTTACGTATACGGATACGTGAGAAATTTAAGACAAGCTAAAAGTCTCTAATTACTTACCGACGTCTTAGCCCTACATACATTAAAGTGGTCCTTAATAATATATTATTTAATTCATTACACAAAAGGAACAAAAAAAATAAGATTTATATTTTTTTAATGAACAGAATCGAACAGAACAATATAAATAGTTAAGTATCAAGAACGGTAAGGGTTGTTTACCGGTCGACAGCAATGTTTGGAGGGTGAGCGTAGCGAAGCATCCAATTTTGCTGTAGACCGGTACTCTTAACGTTCGAAATGCTTATACCATTATACCATTTTTTGCGCGTTCATATTGAAATATTCGAATTTCGAATAAAATAATTTAAATTTCTTCGAAATGAACGAAATGTCAAAAGTGACATTTATACTTCTCGATCAGTTTAAAATATAATTTGCATTTTGGTGAAATCGTTTTCATGCTATTTATTACTTTTTATATTGTTCTGTTCGATTCTGTTTATTAAAAAATATCAATATTCTTATTTTTTTTGTGCCTTTTGTTTAATGAATGAAGTAATATATTATTTAGGACCACTTAAATGTATGTAGGGCTGAGACGTCGGTAAGTAATTTACTTACCGACGTTTGAACGGTAAGTAAATTACTTAACGACGTGTTAGACTTAGAAACCAGTAAACACAACCTACCGACCTGACAACCGATGCTATAAATAAACAAAAAAGATCGATCGCGCAAAAAAGTAATAAATAGCATGAAAACAATTTCACCAAAATGCTAATTATATTTTAAACTGATCGAGAACTATAAATGTCACTTTTGACATTTCGTTCATTCCGAAGAAATTTAAATTATTCCATTCGAAGCTTATTTCAATACGATCGCGCAAAAAATGGTATAAGCATTTCGAACGTTAAGGGTACCGGTCTACAGCAAAATTGGATGCTTCGCTACGCTCACCCTCCAAACATTGCTGTCGACCGGTAAACAACCCTTACCGTTCTTGGCTGTTGTCAAAATAGTTTGTGACGTCACGTGGACATGCCATATACACACCAGCACTATTAAAATACACTTCGATATATATAGTACCTAAATGTTAAGATTTCTCGATTTCTGTTGAATACATAATATAATGTCTACTTGGTTTTGGTTGAGGTTGAGTAATTTACAACGAGATGGGGCTATATAAAAGTCTTGAAATAATTCGATATTTCTTTAGTCCATTTTCCACGGTGCGAGTTGACGCTGCAACTCGAAAAAGTTGCATGCAGCTTGGCGTTTTTTTTTTCGTTGGGCGCGTCGGTCGCATGAATTGGAACTTGCTCTAATTTCGAGCGAGAAGCAGTGATGGGTATCAACCGGTTAATAATTTTGTTAACCGTTCAATGGTTAATAACTAGTTATTAACTATCAATTTTCAACCAAAAAATATTTTTAATTAGATATTTGTGTTCTGCTCTTTATTACAAAAAATTTGACATAAAAAAAGCTCCAGAATTCAGAAGTCATCGACAGTCGCGGACGTGAGGAGTCTGCGCAATGCTATTAATAGACCTACTGCGCAAACTCCGTTGATGTCAGCGGGCTAGAAAATGCGGAAAAATGCTTTTTTAAGTGGCCGCCAAAATTGTTAACCTTGGTTAATTTCAAACAATTTTCAACTTAGCGTTAATTAACGCTAAAAACTGGTTAAACATAGGTGGTTATTAACATTACCCATCACTGGCGAGAAGTCGCTGCGACTTGATAACTTTTCTGGTGGAATTTTGTCGCACCAACCCAAAATTTCCATTGGCTGCTTTGCTCTGACATTGCTGTCACTATCAATCAAGTTGGCAACACGTTACGTTTCCCCTACGCGCAGCAACAAACTATCGATATGCTGATTGTACTTTTTCTCGCAGCGATTTGCCCCAGCAACAAGTCGCTGCGATTTGACGCAAGGTGGAAATTAAACTTTATAGGATCACATATTCAAAGGTTAACAAAATGTTTTAATTTTTTTATGGTAAATGGTTTGAAACCGATTGCAAATTATAGGACTGTTATGTCTATACAATTAGCTTTCATCGTATAGACAATGGTAAAACTCCAGAATTTTACGTTGATTAAAAAACTATACAAAAAAAATAAATTGGCTGATTTATTTGAAACTATATTATAATTCTATAAATAAAAATAAATGAATAAATAAATACATTATATGTTTGCTTCACTCCATTGTTTATAATAGTCTTCATGAATTAACTTCTTCACATGTTGGATTTAATTTGCTACAATCTTCTAACCTTTCTATGGTTACATTCCTTCTATATTTTTTATACGAATCGTCTCTAAACAAATAAACAACATAACAGGTTATACCTAATAAGTTTGAGAAGTGGTACAGATGAATGAATAGTTTCAAATATAAATTTTAACGGATGTATGCTCAATGCTTATTGAATATGATACAATACAAAATACGTCCTCACGTTTGAGTTCACATAACCAAAATTTTATTAGAAATATGAAAGCTCCGCAACATGTAGGTAGCCAAGCGGTCCGAGCGGATTTTGGTTCAGGTACTACTCTATAAGCTTCGTCAGTACTGAACTGGGACACCGCCGAGACCGGCGAGCGTTGTATCAACAATGGAACGGCACGCGCGACTACCGAAGCAGAGAGACAATGTCAGTCATAGAACGATAGAAAAGCGAGAGATGGATTTTTATCCAATATTTTAGTGGTAGCAACCGAATTTCAATAAGGAATTGTACGGTCATAAGTAATTTGAGGATTCTGAGATTTTTATATAGTATTCATAAAGCTTCAAATTAGACTTCTTACCAATTAGTTTTTCCATTTAATCCATATTTAATTCTTTACAAGGGCTCAAACTTTGCTTAATATGTGTAATTACCCCATGATTCGTATTTTTTTCAACAAAATTTGGTTAGCATTTCAAAGTTTTTATTCGATGAGAACTCTAAGTTCAACATTAATCTACATGATATATTTTTTTCTTAATTTTCAATACATCCATTACCTCAAAATTCTTTGCCAAAAATATTTCGATATTTTGTCAAATCGCTGCCGATAGATTCCCCTTAAGTGCGAACACGGTGACAATAATCTAGTTTACTATCGTCCTTACAAAACCGACCATATGGGATTGGATATTTATATTTTGTAATTGTAATAATACACACACTTGACAGGGACGTCTTTTTGTAACCAAATACCTATGTCTCCTGTTAATCGGCGAATTTAAGGGACAACATGTAGTTGGAATTTATTTGGTAAGATAGGAGAGGGAGGTGAATTAATGCATATATCACAAACCGGCTGAAAAGATGACAATAAATTCAAAATAGTAGGGGGGCTTAGTGGATAATTCCAAACTGTAATAGGGAACTCCACATATTCATCAATAGAGTAGTGCTGGTCAATTCTTCCTGAAAGCTTTCAATTAATTTATGAAGTATCCGAGCTGCTGGTCTGGTAATAGTGTGTCGACGTCAAACACTTCCAGCTGCTCTTTTGAGAATTTCTTAGTAAAAATACTGCGTGTGAATGTTGAAACCACATCCTAATTATGCCTTAGGCTTATTTGACCGATATTGATGTTCAGATATTGTTATGTGCAGCTTCTTCGCGCATACGACAGCAACTTCTATACTCTATACCAGGGGTCTCCAAACTTTTCAGCATTAGGGCCAAACTGATAGCTAGGGTAAGTTCAGGAGGGCCAACTATACTGGGTGGACAATTTTTCATTTTTCACATTTTTCAACAAAATGTCTAAATTTTTTATATATTGTAGTGCTAGGGATGTAGTTTTATTTTTCGCGGGCCGGATCAGAGGTACTGGTGGGCCGAACCTGGCCCGCGGTCCGTAGTTTGGAAACCTCTGCTTTGTACTATAGTTACTTAACAGGATATTTCTCCAATATTTTTTTATACTCCAGAATAAATATCAGAGAGAAATAGAGATTGAGAATTTTGCAGTTAAATTGACAATATACTTACATAAACATATTAAATATTGTGTCCACTATACTATTTTGCCTTGCGTTGAAATCAGCTTCACACACAAATTTCATTTTACAAGGTTTCGTATTTAAGTCCATTTCTTTGAAAACTGCTTCTGTTAAATTTGACCTAAAAAATATATCACGTAAAATAATCACCGTAAAATAGAAATCCATTTTTACCTTCTAATGTTTTCAAAAAACACGTTCAAACTCTCAAACGAATCGTTATTTTTGCTGTTAAAGCTTCTTCCATAATTTGGTGGTAGATTTGGGGGTAAATTTGGGTCACTATACCCATTTCCAGGACCAAATTCACTTGGCGGTGAATCAAAAACATACTCTGGAGTACCTGAATGTATACTTTTGTGGTCGTAATAATGCGGTGGCTTAGAATAAATTATTTCCGGTTGATCACTTTCTAAAAAAATAGTAAAAAGTTTCTATTTTGAAGGAATACTCTGGAATAGTGGAATAGGCATTGAAAGAAGCAGGACCAAACTAGTTTCCAAATGTTATCAATTTTCTTAGAGAGGTTACAATTCAAATACGTACGTATAAACTACAAATAAAATTTTTTAATCATAAAAACAAAAAACAATACTTCAGTTACAAGAAAAACAAATTCTATATTGTAACTAAACACAAAACAAAAATAGTTGAAGAGCTAACCGCCCCCTTATCCCATCCCTTAGTGCTTTCCAGGGAAAGAAGTAATAAGCATTGAAAGTAGCTAGTTCAAAGATTTTATTTTTACTATACCAATACTCACTTTTCATATATTGTGCGATTTTCATGGCCGCAAATACTTTTCCGAATATAAAAGCTATAGCCCATATTGATCCTACTACTAGTATAGCTTTAAATTTGAGAGCCAGGAATGTTAAAAAATAAAATTTGTGCACTGGAAAATGAAAAAGTAAACTCATATATTCAGGTTTCTACTATTGATAATATTTCTATTGTTATCTACATTATTATATGAAAGATAACTTACACAAATGCCATTTATGACAATGTTTGTGATGTTTTCGAACTATTTTATTACCAGATTGACCATAACAAACTGCGAGTCCTGCAAGCAGGATCAACATAACAAACACACCACGCATTTCGTACTTTCACCTCTCTGAAGAAATTGAATTCCTTTTTATACAAACACTCAAAATCTCTCTGTTTATCATCGATTAACACCTTAATCACTCTTGTTTTTCATATTCACATTTTACCAGTACAGATTTCCTTTGTGGTGTTTGAAAAGTAATTATCATGTGTTATCGAAACTTTTTACTTATATCAACGCTAGTATCATCAGTATACCAGAAGTATCCGATAAAATATTATATATCAACCCCGTTTAACTTAGAAGTGTAATCCAATATCCTTTCGTGGTATACAGCCAGGGAAGTAGTTGTTGCTTCTAAGTGAACAGTCTTCTCTTTAAAAATTAATTTTCAAATTTGTTAGGCGTTATAATAGTATTAAGCGATTATCTTTGACATCTAAGGATAAATAACGTAGAACTATTGGTTCTTTCACCGTACAGTCCAGATTTGGTCGCAAGAGATTTTTCCTTATTTACACACATTAAGGATGTATGCATGTTCTTCTCTTTAGGTTTAAGTAAGTGACCCTCTTCTATCCAGCAGTCTCCTAGAATTTGTGCCCTGAGCTTCTACGTTGCTGTAGATTCCGCAAGTATGTGGATAAATTGAAGTTACTTGTTCTATTCCACAGAATCTACATTCTCTTATTTCCTCTAATTTGAGCTCCTTGAGGTGCCCATACAGGAGTCAGCGTTTTGTTAGGCTACCTGTCAACACTCTTATTGCAGTCTTACTCTGACTTATGCATCTCATCTAGTTGTAGTTTCTTAGGAGTATGTTTAATTAGTTTAATCCTACTAGGTATATATTTCCCAAATACACTCACACTAGCAACACGTGATGCATGCCACGTCACCACACGTATTAGGACATGGGTTCACGTGAGTGGTGTGTGCAAATTTGTAACACGCTTCGTGATATTACTTGATACATTTTAATCCGAATCTTTAATTGTGCAAGATACACAATACCGCCGTATCATTTCCTCCAAGGGTGGGATGCCACAAACTTTGTTAAACTACAAAAGTAGAATGTTTCGGTACTGGAAAATTCGAGAAAAAAATTTATATTTTAATTAATTATCATCTTTATTACCACCGTATAAAAAAATAAAAACGTTCACCAATTACAGTAGGCAAAGCAGGGTCAACTTTCTTGTTGAGAAACAAAGCCGTTTCACTTGCGAACTCTAAATATTGTAAGGAGCTGAAGTTGTGTAACATCCGGAAAAAGCATATATAATAGGACGTATTTGACAATTTTTTTTAAACACCATTAGAAGATTGTCTGGCCTCAGTTAAGTACTCCAAATTTTTTTCAAATTTTTTACTAAGCGGGAAAGTTGCCAAAACCAACTTTGAAAATTTTATATTTAAATAGCGCGCCAAAACGCGCTGATTTTTTATGACGTCAGTGATCTTGTCGCTCCGCCTACCGCATCCCGAGCGACAAGATCACTGACCAGCCGAATCGGAACCATCGGCTCGACCTGCGGCCGCCCACCTGAGCTGGCCTATAAGAAACAAGCAAGCAGCGAGACCTCTTACGTCACAATAAACTCACATATTTTCCCGCGCTGAGTAAATATTTGAAAATTACCATTTTTGTTAAGTTAATAAAAAATCACTGGTTTAATTTATTTGTGTGAAATATTGATTTCTGGCATAATAGTACCACAAAGTACCTGCTCCGACTCTTTTTTAATTTTTTCCGCTCATAGGAAAATACCCTATTGTTCTGCTGTTCGTCCTTTTGATGGTTTAAGAAAAAATACATTTGCTTGTTTTCTGCCAAGTGCTGTGAGCAATATCAGTATGTCAATATCTTCAGCTTCAGATTTAAAATTATTTTAAAAATCAATAATTGTTAAATCCTGTTATGGAGTGAAAAATGTTCAATAATATTGCAAAATTTGTAATTAAAAAAATTATAACAAAATAAAATAAAAAAAACAATAACTAATGACATATATTATTAGTTCACACCTATTTATAATATAGGTATAGTTAAGAGTACTTAAAAATAGTACTCACTTCGGAGCGCTGTAAAACCTTAGCTATTGACTTAATGAAAAAATGATGCGAATAAAAGTTGTTCCTCAAAAAACGATCTACAAAAATAGACAGATATCATTTTTTCGTAAAATGATTTAAAAAAAAGTTACATCGAAAAATATAAATTTTTTTCTCGAATTTCTGAAGATTTTCGCTTATAACTTTTTTATTTATAGTTCTACGACAAAAAGTTACTGGACCAAAGTTGTAGAGAATGTAATTTGTAAGATGTTGACAAATTTTTTTATCAAATAAATAGTTTAAGAGATATATCGTAAAAACCATTTCAACCCCTATTTTCAAGATGGCGGCCGTGGGACAAGGGTGGCGACCCCACAAACTTGGTTTTAGCTTTACACTGACCCCCCCTACACACCAAAAAAATAAAATTGCGTCCTCTAAAAAACGCAACCCCAAATGTAACTTTTCAATGGACTACAAATAAATTGTCATTTCAGTTAAGCGTGTTATAGATGTCATAGGTCTTTGTTCTTTGATTTTCAAAGACTCTGCAAGGCGTTATAATAGTATTATAAGTACTATTATCATTGTATAAAAATTATACAATACCTTTGACATATTATAACACGCTTCTCTAAATTGACAATATATTTGCCGGAAACTAAGAATAAAGCAGGTAATAATAAAATAGCTTCACAAAGCCGTCAGGCTTTTTGTCAAATAGAATTTTAGTTTCTGGTTACATGGGGAGATGTGTCACACTATTATCGCATATTCAACATTTTATTTACTTATATTGATGTAGTTGTGCGATATTAATGATTCCTACAGTCCAAAATTATGCTCTCAAAGCTTCTGGACCGATTGTGATGAATGTATATTCGTTGATGGATACTTTGGTAGATTATAGGTGTGGAAGTGCCTCTGAATAGGTGGTGTCACGTATCACTTGGAGGATCATCTCAAGAGGAATGAAACAACTACTTCTAGCAATGGGATATATTTGATTTATTTACTAAATACATTACACTACTTACTAAACTAATTCTATGCATAAGTAATTACTAGTAATTACTAGTAGAGTAAAGGTGACTATTCAACTATATAGAATAGTCTTCTTCAAGTATTCTGCATCGACTTCTCCGTGTTGATCAATACTGAATGTATATTAAATAACTGTTCAAATTCGAGAAAAACAGAGTAACATAATTGTTTTTGTCTTGCACCACGCTTGAACTTGACAATAACCTTCTTTAATTATAATCGTAAAATAATGAAATGTTCGAACGTTTTGTTGAAATAATATCAAGGGAATTTAATTCTTATTTTAAATATTATTATACTGGGCCAAAAGTCATCACACGATGATATCTAACTTATACTTATGAGGCGCAAATACGCCGAGATGGGTCTTTGAGTTATATTGTTCTTTCGAATTGAAAACTAAAATGGTTGATTCTATCTTGCAGATATACCAGACCCGTTTGAATTTGAAGTGTAATTGAATCTCTTTCGTGATAGCCAGAGAAGTACTTATTGCTTCTTAGTGGACGGTCTTTGTTCTTTAACTTTCAAAGACTCTGTAATGCTTATAATAGTAATATACCATTACCTTTGACATCTGTATTTATATTCTTATTTTGTAAACTATTACCTATTACTATTCAATTCAAACTTAAAATTATTTTTCAACTTTTTTAAATCTTGTAATATTTGAATATAATATTTAAAGTCTACTTAGCAAAATGAACAATAACCTATTAAATTTTCCAGTGTTGATTTTTTCAAGGTTTCTGTAATCATTTAACGTAGCATGTAGGCCAAGCGCGGGTTACTTCGACCATTCGTTCGTTTAAATTTATCAAGTGCTAAATACCTACAATGTTAGGATTGATTCCAATCGTGGGTGAGCTCTACAAATTATAAACTTACGATGTGAATCAAGTTAATTTATCAATAATAGTGATAATAGTACTAATATTGCATTGCAACGAAAAGTACGCATCTATAAATGCTATGAACAAAATTATTTCAACTTTGGCTTTAGTATGAAAAATATATTTTTAATTATTTTAAACATCATCGGTTTGGTGATTTCTCAAAGTTGTAAAGAATATGGAAAGGCGGTGAGTTTGGCTATGTTCATTTGTAACGAAATTTTTATTTTAAAATTCTTAAACCTACCTTTCAGAAGTTTAATTTTACAAAACAATAATTATTGTTACTTTTCGAACAACGATATCGATATTTATGGTGTCCTGTGCACGTAGGCGTAATTGCAGGTGTTGGATACTGATGCTGGTTATTATTTGAACTATTTCTAAGAGTTAGGAAGATTCATGGAAAGAAGAAGCTAAACACCTTTATCAGTATAGCAAATAATTGACGCCATCTAGTGACGGTCCGGGGTTGTCAATGAAGTCCATGTAAATTGTTATAAATCAAAAACGAGTTTCAAATATGTATAATATATTAAAATTTGAATAGAAATTGCTCAGTAGGTATTCGTTGTTAAAGTTTAATATTTTTTAGTGCGACGATGATAAGGCGTGCTGTGGCGGTTGCTGTATGCTTGGTTTATGTACCGATAGTGAGTTTATTTACATATTTTTACACTTCTATCTATAAAATGATAAGAATGCGACAAGCTTCAGTCACATATTATTATATATCTTCGCTAATATTTTCATGAAATACAGTATTTTATATGTTAATTAAATACAAGATCATTTGAAAACCATTAAGCTTAAGTAGTTTTGATTGTAACACATTTATTAATAAACAATCTTTTTTTATTTTTCTTGGTGCTTATCTTATGTTGCAGTTTATGCGGATTGCCGTGTACAAACCAGTCCTTGTTTAGATTTTCTTTGTCCTCCAGACCAAGACTGCTATCTATATCAACCAGAAGACTGCATGGGCTGTGCTTCAACTCCACAATGCAAGGATTCTCTACCAGCTCCTAGTGAAATCACAGCAGCTCCAAGAGTATCTGTCCCTTCAATTAATGCTACACAAAGCACTAACGGAAATGAATTGTTAATCTCTTTATTATGCTTGATGTTATTTATTAAATTGTTGTAAAAAGAAACTCTGTATATTATCAGAATTAAACTTAATCGAAAACATAAAAAGATTAGGATATGATCGAATGATAAGTGAACCAATATATTGTTTTTATTGATTTACGGAAACAAGAAAATGTTTCCGCTGATTGCACTAACCCATAATACAGCTGGAATTGACCTAGAATGTAGGATTGACCTGGTGCTTGAATCCGTGGGGAATCGCTACCTATTTTATAATAATCTTTAATAAACCTTTTATAGTTAAAAAATGTGAATCATTAAAAAAAACAATTTTATGTCAAAATAGGTACGTTTATTTGTAATAACTAAGTTGAGATAAACATTATTAAGGCCCAACAGTATCAGTTGTAGTGAGTTTTTGTTCGATTTCTTCTCCTGAATCAGAAATTGACTTCATGGCAGTATCAGTTTCTGTAACAAAGCATAACGATGCTATTTGTTTTCTTCTAGTTTACAAAATTTAAATGATTTAGGCTTACCGATAATTTCCGGAAATTCAGTATCCTCAGCGTTTTTGCACTCTTCACTTATATTATAAAATTGCTGAACCTGAAACTCGGGATTGTAATAATCGTATACTTTAACTAGAGCATTTTTTCTCTCTTCGACTAAAAAGTTTTCGTTTATATTGAAAGTGAAGCAAACCATATGATTGTCCAATTTTGTAAAGTATAAATTAACTTTGTCTTCTTTTTCTTCGAACATTTCTATTCCTAAAGAATGAGATCATTCATGTTTGTACGATATATTAACACTGAAATCAGGTAACAAATATCTATATTTCTCTACTAAAAGTGGAGTCGTATCTGGGTAAAGTACATTCAACAGCTTTCTTGGTGTACGTCATCGTTTGTGACGTATATCCGGGGTTTCTGTATGTCGTTTATTTTATTTGCTATAGTTAAAATGATACCCTTCTTGGTGTGCGTCATCGATTGTGACGTATATCCGGGTTTTCGGCATGTCGTTTATTTTATTTGCTATTTTGACATATAGCTAACCTTAAATTTGATAAATAAAATCATCAGGATTGTATTTAGCCAAATTCGAGAAGGCTATGCCATTAATAATTACCAGCTTCTTCTTATAACTGAAAATACTTGAGAACTTTCAAAATACTGATGTTTTTCCGTGTATTCATGCATATTTTTGTATTATTCATATGAATAAAACAATAATATTAATATTCACTTTTCATAAATAATAATTGACCGTAAACAACAAAGTACAGACCTGTCAAGAACTGTCAGAGTGACAGTAGAAAAAGACGTAAGACTTACAAATATTGCCGCTACGAAATTAACGCCTTAATAGTATTTTAAACTCTCGATTGATAGGTTGAGCTTGAGCGTAAACTAAACATCAACCAATCAAATTTTTATAAGTCAAAGATTAGGGTTAACGTTTGTAATACATTTAAACGGTGCATTATTGTCATATTTTGATTAGGATTAATCACAGCCCTGCCTTTTTTTCTATTTCTTCCTACGTAATGTGTTAGAAAGACATTAACAATCGATGACGCACACCAAGAAGGGTATTATTTCAACTATATTTTGAAATTAATAATTATTAGCTTCTTTTTTTAACAGAAAATACTTGAGAACTTTCAAAATACTGACGTTTTTCCGTGTATCTAGGCATATTTTTGTGTTATTTGAATAAATATAACAATAAGATTAATATTCAGTTTTCTTAAATAATAATTGCCCGTAAACAACAAAGTACAGATCTTACGAGAACTGTCAGTGAGACAGTAGAGAAAGACGTAAGACACATTGCCAGTACCGAAGGTACGTCTGCATCCTATTTTGAATCCTGTAATTTCTCCTGATTAATAGGTCGCGCTTGCGCGAATTCTGTACATCAACTAATCAAATTTTTTAAGTCAAAGATTAGGGTTAACGTTTGTAATACATTTAAACGGTTCATTATTGTGATATTTTGATTAGCATTAATCACAGACCTGCCTTTTTCCATTTCTTCCAAGAAATGTGTTAGAAGGACATTAAAAATCGATGACGCAAACCAAAAAGGTTATTATATGAACTCTTTCAATTATGTCTTACTTGAAGTATTATTATATTCGATTAATCTATACAATGAAGATCTATCTGCTTGGTATCCACTCGGTAATGATATTTCCATAACAGCCATGTTAGATGGTCCATTTGGAGCTGTATACGCCAAACAAGGTGATAAACTGGTTATTGCACATTTACTTATTGTTGATACGGGTGAGACTTCCATAGCAAATTTGAATGCTTTATTTCTGGGAATTATTTTGAGGTTAAATGACTGTATAACCTAAAAATATGAAAAGTAGAGAATGTAACTGAATTTATATATTAACCATACGTCCCGACAGACGTTTTCCTGTTGAGTCAACATATAATAAACATTGCTTTTCGTATCTATTGTTTCTTGTCGATCTTAATAGTTAATTCAACTTCCCTTCTCCAATTGAACCGGATTGCAGCGCCACCTACGGGGACTAACTTTGAATATAAACCATCCAGTTACTTACTCAAACACACACATAAAATTCCTTCAAAATCGGCCCATCCGTTCAAGAGTTGTTCAGCATGAACCAGATTGTAGCGCCACCTACAGGGATTAATTGTGAATATAAACCATCCAGCTACTCACTCAAACACACACATATAATTTCATCATAAGATTTCATAGACTCACGAATATACGTATGCTTATACCTACGGTCCTATTGTATCTCCGCTGTTTTCCCCAGTTATTTCGTTGTTGAATGAGACTTGCTTGTTAATGTAGCATTTATTCACACTTAGACAAACGAAAACTACACTTTCCCTACCTTGCGATTTTTAATAAATTGAAATGGATGGATGGAATTATTTGTTCAATTAGTTCATTCATACGTTTGGGTTGGGCTCAACAGCCCAGGCACTTGAACTGAATTATTTGTACCATTTCCCACGTTATCTTCCTACTTCCATTTCAGAAGCTTCGTGTCTTCTATATAGGCCACCAGTTTATCTGGAGAGATCTTCAGTAGTTGTGATTGTTGTGTTATTTCCACTCAAAAGTGCTTCCGTCTGAATCCTTGTGAGTTCTCAAAGCAGAGTATGTGAGTAGGTGTTTCATGGTAGAGTTCACATTTTCTGCACACAGGTTCACCAACTTTGTCCATCCTGTGCAGATGCTTCCTCAGGGTACAGTGTCCAGTCACCAGGTCGGTAACTGTCTTCAAATTTCTCTTACTCAGTTTCAATAGCCTGGACGATAGTTCCTTGTTTAACTTATTCAGTAACCTCTTAGTATGGAGGTGTCCTTGTGCCCAGCCTCCATTTGAGTTGGTGCTCCTTAACTAGCCAGTTCCCGACTTCCTCTCTTATGTAATCCACAAAAAGGCTCCGGACCCGTGAAGGCTCCTTTAGATCCTTCTTAGCTAGCTGGTCTGCCATTTCATTCCCTGCAATCTCCTCATGTGCCGGCACCCACATTAGAGACACTTTGTTGTCTCTTGCCAGCATGTTAAGGGGTTTTTTACCAGTTTAGACTGCCATGGTTTGTTTTGGATATATCGGTGAACCAGTTCAATTAGTTGTTTTTGTCATTTGTACATTGAAAATTGAGAAAAAAATGTAGCTAGTATCAAATTAATTGGGAAATATTAAATTCTCTAAAGGAATACGTCGAAGAATATATTTAACTGTCTGAAAATGATGAAAATTAAAGTGTGTAAAGATCAATTTGAATACTTTCAATTCTGTCTGCCTTACTTTAAAAAAAAAAACAGGATCGTTATGACAACGAAATTTGCACAAAATAATAGCAATGGTTGTATTGGGATCGGATGATGATAAAAAGAAATTGGGTCCACATACATTGCACATAATTAAAGTCCATACCTAAGGGTGTGTTCCGCAAAAGAAGTCAACAGTCGTGTTCCAAATTTATTAAATATGCCTTGATTGATGAGGAAATCAGCCACGCATAGTCATAAGTCGATTTCTCGTGAGTCTAGAGTCTAGATTATTTAGACATTAAACAGACGGGTATTCTGTCACATGTCACTGTTTCATATAATGCCCGGTTTTATAAAGTAGAGTTAAATATCTCGAGTTACCCCGAGGGTTAACTCTCGGGTTAAATTGCAAAAATCCCTGGCGTATTACTGTAAAAATATATGAAAGAAGAAAATGTCCGACCATAAAAAAGTGTTTTTTTCTATAAGTCGGGTACAACAAAATCTATAACCTCACATTTATCTTCTTCATTTATCATCTGTTAGGAAGTCATCAAAAAATTTCAAATTAATCTCAATCATTCATGCCCACATTGAAAATATATATCGGATATGATATTGTGATGTTTTTCTTATTTATTTAAACAGTTTTTACCGTGGGAGAAAATTATACACTCACTATGGCTAATTACTATTGATTTATTAAAGAAACACTTACACACTATAATAATCTTAATTTATATACACACTACTTAATGTCTATTAATTTATCTACACTCGGTATTATAATTGTCCTAATTTATATTCAACACTATTTATATTCACTTCTGTTCACTCACTGTATACTGAAACTGTTTACCGATTCACTGTATACTGAACAACTCCCGACTCACTCGAAAATCCACCTATATATACTCCTTTTCGAATCTCTAGAACCTTCGCGATAAACCATTGTGTGGCCTGGTACATTTCCAGAACAGTCTGGATATTACCTGCGAAAGAACATTTCTAGAAAGCTCGCATTCATCGTTTGCGACAGGACCGGCTTCGGAATTAGTGGGTTCGTAACAATATTATTTATATATATTATAATATCTATAATTTTAACCTAACCTTCCATTTCTTCACATTTTAGCATTTCGCGCATGACAACCGCTAACTCGAGAGTTAACCCCAGCCAAATGGTGGGGCAGTGTTAACTCTAACCCCGCTTTATAAAACGCTGTATCACCCACCGGTCACAGGGTTAACTCTCGGGGCAGGGGTAACCCGAGCTTATAAACCGGGCATGTGGACATCACTCTAATATAGCTGTTTTTAATAAGTAAATAACTGAATGCAATAAAAATAAGTTGGTTTATTAAACTATTTTATAATTAGTTATGAAATCAAACAATTTTATTTTGTTAAATCTACATTGTATTTAAATATAAAGTGACGCGTTTCGCTAACACAGTAGCTTTATCGTCACTTTATGTTTAAATACAATGTAGATTTAACAAAATAAAATTGTTTGATTTCATAACTTACTATGGAACTACATCAAGTAAAAACCTCATCTATTCAATTATTTCATAATTTTCACCATACTTTCACAAAGCCCATTCTTTTATATATTTTTCGAACCTTCGATAGTTTATGATCTCCATAGACTTTTGACTATATCTCTCTGTATTCCTTTAATAGTTAATGTACCGTTGACTCTACTAATCCTATAAGGAAAATGATAAGCATTCAATACCATGTTAATATGGAAGTAATAATCCTACCAATTGCTTGAGAAATTGTAGATACAATATGAATGTATTTGATTTTTGACGGTCCTGAATGATCTATAAGTTCACCATTTATAATATTGTTTTACCGGACTAAGCAAGGAGCTGGTACTCGAAGTAGAAGGATCCATAATTGCAGATAATACAAATGCCTACTGAAGTTTTTAAAGGAACAGTTTCAACGAAACTAAGTGAAGATAATAAAATAACAAGAGCGGATGCGATGACAAATGAGGTATATCTATCTGTCAGAATTATCAAAAATTAAAACTATCAGCTGATGTTAATATTAAAAAGTGTTGTGTGAAACTGGGCGGAATCTGACCAATCAGAGGTCTACAGAATTGCCAACTTAAATTCTAATTACTCCTCCTGGTTTTAAATGAGGTATAACACAAAATTATCGATACCTACCATACGAATTGAATACACTTAATGGCTATGCTTACTTTATCCATCTCTCTGCTACTGTGATCAGGAATAAAAAATTATTGATAAAATGATATAATCATGAAAATTATCACCTGTACTAATAGACATCCATTTCCGTTAATTTTAACAGAAACAGTTCCATTATTTTCCTTCATAGAAACCCTTCTAGACTTCAAACTATCGGTGTTGGTTAGAGTCAAATTGTGTTTTCCTTCTGGAGTATCCATCTGTATTAATAGGTTCAAATTGCGTGATTCAACTGAATGTAAATATCTGGACAGCGCATCTAAAGCAACCACTGTATCCTTCCAAGATGAAAATAAAAATTAGTTCTACATCCATTTCTTTAATTCAGATTTTTATTAAAAGCATTACCTGTGTTGATACAAAGCTTCCTGTCGGTCCATACTTCGAACTTAACCATCTAACAGTTCCCAAAGCATATGCCCAATGTTCTGAAGTATTCTGATGTAACAAAGACATCAGAGCATAGCTTGTCATTTCAACATCTGACGCCGACGATGCGTTGACTTCTAAGAACAAAAAGGTCATCACAAAGCTATGAGATAAAAATGATTTAGGTAGTTACCCCTATTGGTCCACCACAACATGTTTTGTTGTTGTTCTGAAACAGCTAAAAGTCTTTTCAACAACTTGTTCGCTTCGCTGTACCAGTTTAACCGGAACATAGTGTAGCAATTGAGTGCCAAGCTGTATTTATCTGGATTAACTTGGCTACGGATGCAGAATAGAGAATTCACTTTTACTTTTTCTGGGATGTTGATGTTTGCTTCTGAAAGGCTGATAATTACGTACGATGTTAAGCTTGCTGTGCTATTTTCTTTGCTTACTCCACCCTGAAATCATATTAGGTAACTAACTGTGTGTAAATAATTTCAAATATTTCTAATAATATTTTAAAGATGATTATAAATATCTTCAACAACAATTACAACAATTTATTTTAAAGCAGAAAGCAATGTAAGTGAAAAATTGTTAAATGTAAGCACGAAAATATCCAAGAATGTAATGCTGTCTATATTGGTCAAACCATTCGAAATTTTGAAATTAGACACAATGAAAACTTACAAGCATTTAAATTAAAACAGCTAGGTGAATCACATTAGATTAGATTAGAATTGGAGTAGCTCTTTTCCCTATCCCACTGCGACCTTTGCAGATCTATCGTGGTCCTCCCTATATTTAGAGCTCGATATCTAGCTTCATTCTTTTTATTGGACTTATTAGCCTGGATACCGCCTCCCTTGCATAGCTCTTTGCCTTCGGTTTTTCTACTACGAGTATGTGAAATCGCGCCCTTGCTAGTCCTTCGCACAGAGAGTATGTGCTCCGCGGTTTCGTCTTCTTCCTGGTGGAGCCTGCATAGGCTGTCATATGCTAGGCCAATTGTGTGCATATGTTTCCACAACCTACAATGTCAAGTCATTATTCCCACCTTCATCCTCGTCGTTTCTCGACTTTGACATAGTAGGTCGTGTGACAGTTTGGCCAAAGGGCTTTTAAGAAATAATTTAGCGTGCCTTTGTCCCGGGATTTCATACCACCAGCGCTTGGTTGTTTATTCATTTGTGATTGCTACCTCGTCTGTTGAGGGCTTTGCAACACTCCCACATTATTCGATATGAGCGTATCGCCTTTAGTGCTGCTTGGCTGTCGGAGTAAATGAGGATTCTTTGGCCATCCACCTTCCGTCTCATCAACTCTTCTGCACAGCATGTTTCCCTAGGCTTAGAGAGATAGTGATCTTCTCTCGTACCCCACATATTTTGGCTCCAGCTCCAGAGTCTCTTTTAGAGCCATCAGTGTACCAGTTGAGATTCGCTGTTATAGCAGGCCCTGCTTCCCAGTTCTTCTCTCTGGAATGTAAACTGTGTATTCGTTTTTAAAGCTATATTGTGGGGCAATCCGATCCATTGGCATTCCCAGTATTGGATCTGCTTTTATTTCTTCATATAGCTTTTTGTGGGCCTTACCGTGTCCATGACTTATCGGAGGAGGTTCCTGTAATAATCTGTGACTAACAGATCTTGCATTTCCCTTCATATAGAGATAAAACACATTACACAAACATCTATCATGGCACAGTTACACTGATCTCAATCTCAATCACAAGATAGGTCACTATTTGGTCTTCTCTATGATTTGGTTTTTGGTTTAGACAAAATATTAAATATCAGGTAGGTATCAAAAGTCATTCCGACGAAAATATTTTACATATCAAAGTAATTATCAAAATTATGAAAGATTTTTAGATGTTTATATTTTTTTATTAAAGAGGAATTATTTAGAAGCAGTTGGTTCCATTTAAAAAAAATAATATGAGTGAATAACACAAAGTAAGGGCCCCCACAGTGAATTTTTAGGTAACACTGACGGAGTTGTTGCTCCTATAAACACTTACCATATCCTGAAAAACATGTTGCATCCTATTGAAACAGCCATTTTCCAATTGTTTATCGAATATCCATTTGACCGCTTTGTTTATAACATGTTGATCGATATAAATGTGATGTTTGGCTTGTGATAGGATTTTTACAACAAACGTTGTTAAAAATGTAGAGCCCATAGGATCGTGATAACCAAATGCGGAAAAAGAACCATCCTCGTGGACGTAATTCAAAATTCGTTGATATCCTGTATAAAAAAAGTAGAAAGCTTGTAAGATTTTGACCAAGTTTCATTATTTATAGAATTATCCGTGGAAACCAACAATATAGAGAAAATTATTATAGTTTTCCCCTCTATATAATAAAAAAAAATGTTTGTCCTTGCCCAGAATATATTATTTCTTAATTGGGAAAATAGTTACCTATCTTTAAGTTTCTTAAAATTTTCAATTTCATTGTTCTTTTTAGGGAATTTGTCGAATTTAAATATCGCAAAACGTATAAATTCGGTGCCATAGTTGCCATAATTTGTTCACCACAACCAGTAGGCATATCCAGCAATTGCTCTAAATTCTGTGAATGCAAAGAATTGGATTATTCATGTCAAAGCAAAAAAATGTAGTTATCACTTACGTCAATGGTTTTACCTAATACATCTCCGTTAAGGCTTATATGTCCTCTATAGGTATCAGGAACTATTGAAGCTGGTACCGATATGTACCATGATATATTATTATTAATAACAGAAGAATCTGAAAGTATATGTTAATAGAAAAAATTTGCTGCAGAGTTTTGGTCATTTCTAGTATATCTTAATACGCCCTATATCGCCAAAAATACTAGTAATGAATGACAGTGATGAGATTACGAAAGGTACCAAGACTTGCATGTCTGGGAATCACGGGGGCCATAAAAAATACCCCTAGGCATTGTAATACAGGAAGAGGCAATACTAGGTAGGTAATCATAGACGGGAAAACATACTGAATCAGATGTCGAGGTGTCGATTACAGACAGAAGGGAATGTACTGACGAAGAACTACCTCTAAAGAGGGACAGAGATGGTTTAAAACTGCAAATTGCACTGGGGCGGGAAATACTAATAAATATTTTGACTTTCGTGGGAAAAGAACTGGAGAGCTACCAAAGGCAAGCAGATCCATATTATGTCAAACAGTTAGGGAGTATTCAAGTCTATATCTCGGACCGGAAAGTAACGTCTTGATTATTATGGGATAGTATCGAAAAACTCAAGGCATTACCGACCGAAATAATTTCAAATTGACCTGGTATTAGGGGTAATAAAGAGCAGACGAATTACCAAAAAGAGAATCAGAGCGAACTAAGCCTGAACCATGATAGATTTTTAATGGATTTACCAAAAAACCGCAATACAATGATCAAAGAACTGGGTCAGAAAAAAACTGGATAAATATCCCAAGATACATGCAAGGGCAAACCTTAATAAAAGAATCACGTATGAAACGTGCGCATCTGCGGATTATCATAAAACTCAGTTTTTATTTGGCCAACCTCAAGGGCAAACACCCAGATAACTTGTACAGATTGGTGAAGGGGACGAAGGTGATGGACTTGATGCTTTGAAAAAGAAATACATTCTAAGAATTTGGGAATGATTTTCTTTAACTATTTAAGCTCTGCAGATACAAATGGAGTTCTATTGTATAACAGTCTAAAACTACGAAAAAAACTCTTAAGAAAATATAATTTTATTTACCAGAAGCACACAACAAAGCAGACTTGGTTTTCTTCATGCGGAACCCTTCTGCCTCTACTATTATAGTTCTAATTTCAGAATCTCTAAAATAAGTAAATGGTTGATGGATATTGATTGGGTGGAAGATGATTCTGAATGTTTTTACCTCTTAAATACAATAATATCCGGTCCACAATATAATGGATACTGATTGTCGGTTTCCACTAAGACGCTGATATTTTCAGCACCTAGATTAACAGCCTTCAATTTCACTTTATGAGAATACGTATCATTTCCAGCTATGCAATAGGAAGTACTTAATTTCGTTTCTTTATCTTGAATTTCTAGGCCGGCGGACATTAAAAAGTTCAAACGAATCTAAAAATAGTCAAATTTCAACTAAAAAGAGAAAATGATTTTTTTGGAAAAAAAAAGAAGGAAGTCAAAACGAACTGTTTTTCGTCAGCAGTTCGTTCACAACGACCCGATGTCGAACACGTGTATTTTTCGGTAATAATTTATTTATATATTTAACGGTCATACCATTTTAATACAAAATTAGATTAAAAATTGGCGAATAAAAAATGTAATAAAAAAAATACAATACTAAAAAATGCACAAAATATAACAGGAAATCAATGAACTACAATTTAAAATATGAAACATGAAATGACACAAAAGGTTTGTATTGTCTAGAAATTAGACGAGAAAAGCTGCTAACTATTGGGGTTAAAGTTTTTCGATGTCAAACTATTTATTTTGAATAGGTGAATAACTTGTCGCTGTAAGTTGCTAAAGTTGCAGGTAACTCTTGCCGTGTTTAATTTATGGATTTTATGCAACATACACCCACCAATAATCCAGTAAAAAAATACCTAAGCTGCGTGTCGACTTCTTGTTGACTTGACTAACTATGCGTGCGGTGATATTTTAGATAAATTGATGATAAATTTCACGACACAATGTCTCCTGACAATTTTTTGATGATGAATAACTGATTAAGCAAATGTACAATTTGTTGAATTTAATAAATATTAGATAGGACAGTAAATAGAGATATCTTTGGTTTGAACTCACCGGCAACGAATGTTTTTTGTAATTTGAAACATGTATGTACACGTAAAAGATTTCTTCTCGTTTTACACTGTAGGGAGTAAGTACTTCTACGAAAATATTCTGGAAACTAATTATTTCCATTTCGTCACTTAGTCCCACTCCTTCCGTTTCAGAAACACACAAAACATTAGTTACATACGATGTTATTGAATGTGGTAGATGTCTTCTTAGTTGAACTGCACCACTGAAAGAAACATTGTGAAAAATAGAGTTTGTCCACGACCACCTGATAATAAGTCAATATTTTACCTCCTAACTAAAGGTATATGGTACCCATATATCAACTGAATCGTGAATTATGGTTCATAATTCACGACTAGAGATGGGGGTACAATATGAAATAAACTATTAAATATGTGTATTTTGTTCAGGAAATTTTTTTCCTACATATATCGCATCTATAAAATATTGTAATTTTTAGTATTGATACTTCTCATAACGATATTTTCTAATATTAAGTATTTTAAAACAATATATTTATAACGGTACGTTGTATTGATACTTTCTACAGTATCGCCCATCTCTATATATGTCAAATTATTTGAAGTAGCTGCCACAACATTTTGAGGTTAGTAATATGCCAAATCGCTACTGATTTTTATTTATTAATAAATAAATTAAGTGTCGTGGACAAAATATAGTATTCTACTCGCAATTTATGGCCATAATTCACTTGGGTGACTTGCGCCCCTCGCCTGCGGCTCGTGACGCAAACGTCACCCATCGTGAATTATGGCTATCATAAATTGCTCGTTCAATAATAATACTATATTTCAACTTCTGGATCTCACTAGGACACTTCAGTGGCATCACTAAATAGATCAGTAGCGATCTAAATTTTACAAGTAGCTTGTTACCTTAACTTAAGACCCCCATAAAAGTTTCCTAGTGAGACCTAGCCCAGTACCAAGCGATGTGGGTGTCATGAATCGAACCGTGGTTAATATCCAGTTTTTTATGTTTGGGATGCACTCGGTTTGGGAAGAATAATATAAAAATTGAAATATTAAACATACTTTAATGGTACTAATTCCCATAACCACGTCTCTGGAAAGTGGGATCTGATTGAAGTAGCTTGTTGTTCGTTTTCGTCTTCATATTGTTGTGTTAGAAACTGAACTAAAAATTTTTATGCAAAAATCTAACAGTTTTTTTAAGACATTGCACATACCTCCTATTGGATTCGTTAAAAGTGGACCTAAAACATTAAAATAAAAGTGATTCTAGATTGATAATAATTGATGATAATTTGTCTTTGTATAATTTATATTTTAGAAGTTTTGACAGACATAGCTAAGTCTTTTATTTAAAGTGTTTTATCTCAAAAGTTTAAAATAAGTTTACCTTGATAACACGATTTGGTGACTACTTTCAAGTTGGTGATAACTATGCTTCCGAAATTCTGAAACATTAATTATCATAATTTTTAATTATTAACAATTTTAAACAGTCTTACGTTGAATATATCAAATGCGTCGTAATCTTCGGAAAATGAATGAACATGTCGAGCTATTCTTCTGGATGAATTCCATATTTTCGGTGAGCCTAAGGAAGAGATCCAACAAAAGAAGGATTCGTAGCTACTACATAGTATTACCACCGTACACTAACTACCGACAAGTAAATTCACTTGCGTCGGAACGTTTGAAAATTTTGGCACCTTACACGTCTGTTATCATAATACAACATTCAATACTCGATTTAAACTAGCCAGAACTCGCCAGACGATAGAAGGGGTGAGGAAATTTTCGGTAACCCATAAATCGACGAAGTGAATTTACTTGTCGGTAGTTAGTGTACGGTGGTATTACTTACTTCTGTGTTGTCTTTCTCTAACGACACATGTTTTCCTGGTAGTATTCAAAAAACCTCTTTCGTTCGGGTAAAACGTTTTTAAAAGCGAAATAAGTTTGGGTTTTTGGTAATTTAATCCAAAAAATGTTGTAGATTTATCTATAGCTGATACTGAACATAAAGATTGTGATGTAGTTTTTATATTTAATTCGGCAGTTGCTCCGGGCACCATTTGGTCTTGATTCCAATTTGCATAAACCTAAAAGCAAGATATAAACATTAAATTTGAATTAGAGTTTATATTGGTGGATATATATTTCTTACAAAAAAGTTTATTATTGAACTATTATCACAGTTTCCTATAAATATACCAATAGATATCAAAGGATGAATATATTATTTTAACGCTTCACAAAGTTTTTCAAGCTCAACAGTCACGTAGCTATAGCTTTCACATGGGGAGGGTGTTGGTTTTTTCATCTGATAGGTTTAGAAGGGGTAAGCTTTATGGAAGGCGCCGCCTAAGGCAAAAAAATCGAGTACCACGACCTAAAGCAATTTTTCAAGTTCAAGGAATAACGTTAAGTTTTTTTTTTGATTATTTGTTTAACTTGGCTACATCTAAAAGTATTTTTAAACATCGTTTTTCGTTTTGCCCCCTTCTGCTGAAATGGTTATAACCATGTATATATTTGTTTTAAAGGAGCAGTTCCTTCGCCTGCACCACCAGCCTCTTGGGCTTATTGTGGATTCTCCTAACATTCTGACTACAGCCTATTCAGCCAATCCGTTCCCTGTATTAGCTCATATAGGTTCTTTACTGGTTGGTTGTAGAAGTCTTCTGGAGTCATTTGGGGTCATTTAGTTTTTGCCTTCTGTGGTCTAGCGTCTCACAGTTGCATCATATGTGCAGAGCTGTTTCAGTGTTTTTTTTGCATCTCCTGCATGTGAGGTCTCCGTTATACAGCCCTATTTTGTTCAGGTGCTCCTTTGTGGGAAAGTGTCCCGTAAGAAGCCCCGTTATGGTGCGTAGTTTGTTCCTGCTCAATGAGAGCAGTTCTTTTGCTACTTTTTCTGATGGTTCTTTTATAAATTTCTTCCCATGTTTTATGGATTGTTCTTTTACCCACCCTTTTAACCATGACCTAGTGGAGCATCTGGGGATGCCCACAGATGGTTCGGGTCCGTTCATCAGTGTTGACGATACTGCTCTTGCAATTTCGTCAGCTTTTTCATTGCCAGCCATTCCTTTGTGACCTGGGAACCACTCCAGTGTTACACTGATCCGAGTCGCCAGTCTTCTAAGTTCTTCGCCGCATTCCCATACCAGCCGAGATGTTACCTATATATTAAGGCAAGTACGCCAAACCAGAATGGTTGATTGTTTAAGTGTGTAACATGCTGTTCAGCTGTTACCTTTTCGTCTTGAAACTATTTTATTTAGTGAATTTTTGTGGCTCATTAGTCACTTCCTCCCAAATTTCTACTAAATGTCTGCCGTTTCCTTGTCGCATTAGCCACTCCAAAATAAAACATTAATTTTTATTAAATTCCCATTCCATTTTTGTCTGTCGATGTTCGAAATTTCAATTTTCGAGTGGAAAGAAAGCTTTCAACTGTAGTAACTGTCACCTTAAAGGCAGCAGTTATTTATATTTTAATTTTTGGTAAACAATTTTTTATTCTGGTTGCTCTGCAGAGGGCAAGTTTTACTTCACAAGGCAAGTTCAAAGAAAGTTCAAGCTACTACTTCAAGCAGCTGCGTCTGCATTTTTGTTTCTGTCCCGTGCACGAGGTCCACAGCCTGTTGGAGACATCGCCGCTATCGTGCTTAGAACTGCAAACATCCTCAGCCCTCTAGGATAAGTTCCTTCGTCTTATCTATAGCGTGTGTAAAATTTGGATTTGGCGTGCTAATTATTACAATTTGGCATTCTTTTCGTTGATTCTTCGAAATATTCAGTACTTAATTTATGTTGAGTTTCAAATAATTCAATAAATAATTATTATTTTCATTCTTTGTATTGATTATTCAATAATTATTGAATTGGATGAAGGTGTTCGGGAATAAGTAGATTCATTTTATTCATTTTTTGTAACCTAACTTTAATTTTTACAAGGTGTTCCCAACTTTCCACCTTTTGCTTCTGTTTTTAATTGCTTCATTTGGATTAAAGAGCTGGTGGCGTCCAATTTAATATTAATTGTACACCACATCCCAGTGATAGCGTATAAAATAGTTTAATTGGTGCCGAATTCCACTCCCTGAGGTGGAGTGCTCTAGCCTGGGGCTCATTAGGTTGCAAGTGTAAGTCAATTCTATTGATGTCTATAGCCCGGGAATTAGTTCTATCTTCATAGCTGAACGGTCACTGTTTTTGAAAAATAATTTTGAAAACTTTTTAAAGCGTTATAATAATATATTTATTCTTCCATACGTATATTATTGAATTTTTTAATTGAAATACCTTCATTAAGCATGGTTCGACATTCACAATTTTACTTGCTGCTATCGATTCGCCATTATTATTAACATAGTATACTAACAATTGATAAGTCGATACAATTTTTCTATTGAGGTCAAATCTTATTACTAAATTATCTACGTATGTTCCAAGCTTAGAATATTTGTGTTTTCCACCAACGATATTTTTCAATTCGTCAAAATAGCTTGGTAGACTTTTCTTCACTTTATGTGTGATTTTGTTCAAATTGTAAATTATAGATCCACTTTTCACCTGAAACGAACAACAAAATGTTAATAATGAGTTACAAACTTCCAGTCGTTCATAAATTTCGTCTGGAATGCTGTTGAATTCATTTGAAAAAATTAAAATTTACTGTGATCTGAAAGTTCAATTGTGGCTTAAGGACTAGTGACTTCATTATTTTTAATCCTTGTAGGAATTTTAGGATATCATCAGGTCTTAGTTTGGAGAAGTTTACCTCTTATATTCAGCAATCTGCTAGATATTGTATCCTGGAAATCTGTAGTTGAGTCGGGTCGCTCTTAGTATACCACTTTCGGATTAGAAACTTATAACGGTTAGGTGCTGTTACAGCAATACTCGAACGGTATTTTAATAGTTAATATGATGGAGGTAAACATAATTTTTATTGATTTTCTGCGCATGACAATAGTGTACACGCATATATCATATTTTGCTTAGATATTATTTTATAATAGTAAAGTTGATATTAAAAATTACTAGTAATAGAAAATAAACCAATTTCCATTGGAAATTACTTCAAAATTTAAAAATAAAATTCAAATTTCAATGCCCTTTCCGACCAACACCCGAGGATTTTCGATCGCTACCGATGATACGTGTGATGTCATATCTCATGTTTGTTTACTTTTGTCAATACGGCCGGTATTGCATTAGGTTCTGTGTAGTTCTGTAGTGTTAATATTGTATTCTAATCAACTATTAATTGCTTCATCGACGTAAAAATATCATTTTTGAGACCATTACGTGTTTGTGTATGCTTTTTTTTTATTTATAAAAGTCAACGTAAAGTGGAAAGTGGACACAAATATTTTGATATTTCCGAGGATATTTTAAAACTTTTAGAAGAAAATATTTTATTTACTAGTTCAGTGTTCAGTAACGATTCTTTCATATTTTGTGAGTGAAGATATGGCTAGCGAAGGTTTTGTAAAAACACAAACTGATAACTTGCCCAAAGTAGACTCATTATTATGCTGCCGAATTTATTAAGTCAAACAACTGCTTTAATGCAGAGAAAATAAGAGGAATCAAAGCATTATCGTAAGTACAATTTGAACTATGTATTATATATAATATATACCAACCATATTTCCATGAGTGGTCGTGAGAATATAATGTTTTAGTGGTTGATTCCTAGACATATAGGTACATAACCTCAAACTATTTAAGAATAAAAATTCCCAGCATAGAAGTAGGTAATTACATTGAAATGGTCTTCACAAACAAAAGTAGTAGTATTTGTCGGAATATCGTCTTTGTTTCGACGCATAGCTTGCAACCATAATGCTCTACTCTTGAGTGTATTTTTGCTTGCGCCACCAGGTAAAGTAACAAATATTTCGTTTGGAGTTTTAATAGACGTTGATTACACTATGAAACAATGCATTACTTGGAATCCAAAGCTTTTTTTCGGCTTTATCCATTTTTAAAGCTTTCACAAACAAATTCGGTCACAAGAACTCAGAGCGTGATATACGAATAAGAACGTAAACAAATGACGTCACTGCATGGGGCAGCCATCTTTATGACGTAAAGCGCGTTTTGGCGGAAATTTGGCGCAAATTTTATGATTTTTAAAGTCGTTTTAAAAGTAAAGTTTATATTTTTTTGAAAAAATAGGCATGCAAGGTGTTAGGAGACCTGATAAAGCGTCAATTCCCACCAATAGCAAAATTTATGCTTGTACCCTATTCAAATAATAAGTCGAGCTAGTTTGGAATTTGTTGATGCTGGAACGCAATGAACATAGTCAAAAAATTTGGATATCAATAATCAATAGTTTTAAAAGCTGCTCATCATCGTCAGATGACATTTCACTAAAGCTTTAGCTTGATATTGATATTAAACGTTCCTGTTTATTTCTACAACTGAGGCTAATAACCGACGCCAGGAGCCAGGAAATACACAAAACCGAGAAAAATAATTGCTCCCTGACATTATGTTTATATAGAATCACAGAATATTTGTGCCGTAACAGATATCTTTGAACTGATATTTAAATTGATGAAATATTATTATCAAAAGCAAACTTACCACGTAGTAGAATGTGACTTGATCGTTATCTTTGAAATAATCTGCTGTAAATGTAACTTTAAATTCCTGGATCGCTCTACATTCATCTTTTGTTGGTTGTTTAACAATTTGTTGTAGGTGAATATAGCTGTTACTAGGAGAGAATAATCGTACAACTGAAAAACTGTCTTCAATGTTCGAGTTGTTGAGAGATTTTGCCTGGAAAATTGAGAACTCTATGAAAAGCACAAAGAAAACACTATGATGATCATCTAAAAAAGTAGAATTTCGGTTCATAGCAAATTATTTATCTAGGGGCGCATGTATAAAGGAACTGGCCAGGTAAGCTAGTATATAGTTTGGTAAGTTTATCTGAAGCTACGGGGAATCGGTAAGAGACAAGGCATATATGTCATAAACGTACAAATGGCGTACGGTACCTATTTTACCAAGTAAAATTGAAAATACAAAGGTAACTGACAATACCAACGCCACTGGATAAATCAATATCAGTCAATTGACGAAGTGAGAGGGAGGAGCACACACACGCGCCTGCCAATAAGAAGTCAGCTCTCGATAAAAATCATTAATTATGTAATTCGGAGGGAGTGGTAATTATGGTTTTCGTACAACGCTGCCAGAGCTTGAAAAAGCCCGTAACAAATTTGGAAAAGTGCTCATCTTTTAATATTCATAGATTGAAAAAATAGTGCTAATAGACAAAATCCAAGGAAACAAGCACATTAAAGAATCAACGTTTAATCATATTGTTAATAATAAAAAGTCCATTTTCTAATTATTATCACTACATATTTAGCACTTTAGCTTTACCATGGTTAAACGTGGCAATATCGAATGTTTTCGACTGCATTCCTTTCACGGCTTCAGATAAACTTGCCAAAGTATACTTTTATAAACTATTTGCAAGGGTTGTTGAGAAATGGGGAATTTTTTATTATCCTCTATCAATTCTTTCCTTGACACGATTAAACAGGAAAAGGAAAGTTAAGATAGGGAAACATATGCCGCCTCGAAAAAAAAATTAGTAGTTTTGTCAAAAAAACGAAGGAAAAATGTAATTTTTAACACCCTATAACTCTCTGAATATTCACAAGGCTCTATGTTTGTAGTATAATATCTAAGATCATCTCTGTATAATGAAATTTTGATATAAAATGTGTGAGCATTAAAATTGAAAATCGATGACTGTCGGGTGTTCTGTATCTGTAGAGTAGGGCCAGCACTTAGGCCACATGTAACCCATTGTACATCATCCCGAGGAGTTGTCCTCCTAGGTCATCGTCCCAGGAAGGTGGACAGGTCAATAGGAGACATCCTTTATATCAGCAGGTGTAGGCCAAGACTCACCGAGCACACATTCTCTTATTGACGATAACTCCGGACACTCGCATAAGACATGCCTGACAGTTTCATCTTCCTGTTCACACATCCTGCATAGAAGTGTGTCCACTAGCTCCATAGAATGGAGGTGTTTCCTTAGTTGACAGTGGCCAGTCAATAATCCTACTGTTAAACGAAGGTTTTTCCTGGTTATCTCCAAATATTTCTTCGCCGCCAGCTTTCCAGGATCGTCCAGGGTGATCCTGGCAAGACTGCATCCTTTTATTCCATTCCATCTCTCAAAGGATTGAGCATGGGTGTAACGTTCAGTTCAATTCAGCCGCTTCCCTGGCTGAAGAATCGACCATGCGATTACCTTTAACCTTTAACCCACCTCAGGATAATATTGTTATCTGTTGAGGCGTTAGCTGAATCTTGGTGGCACTCTGGTACTAGCCCCTATTCACGACGTTGTTCAAGGCTAATGGGCCTTGTCTACTATCAGTGTGGATTGTTATATTTTTGCGTGTTCTGATTTATTTGTATTTTGTAGGGTTTATTAAGCACAAACCTGGGTTCAATTGCATCATTGGCTGCCTGCATTACTCCTACTTTGGGGTTCACACCAGCTGTGCGCAATCGTACCATGGGCATTAACCCAATCTCCTTAACGTACAGGTCCAGAGGGGTCAGACCAGTGATTGGTTCCATTGCCGCAGTTGGTGTTGTTCTCATGACTCCTGTGATGTTTAAACAAGCCATTCGCTGTACTTGATATATTTTTTGAATGGCCTCTGCTTGTAGAACCTTCGGTCCCTATGCATTGCAGTGTAGATCCAGGTGACCATACAGGGTGTCAGGTGTTTTCGTTTTTGTTTGAATATCGAATTTATTACATACTTTACGGACACACTATATTCATTAAAGTATGGGAAGAAGAAAGAAGCGGAAAACAGTTGTGTGGAATGCAGGAAACGCTTTGGCAGCCCTTATATACCAGCTGCCCTCACTTCGCTACGCTCGCTCGTATATCTAATAGTCTTGGGCTGCTAAAGCTGAATTTCTTCCCTGAAGACACAATATACTACATAGTACCAATTTTAAAATAGGACTGCAATAGTAGCTGAGCAGTCACGTAGCTATAGATTTTACTTGGGGAGGGTTTTGGTTTTTTTCATCTGATAGGTTTAGAAGGGGAAAGCTTTATTGAAGGCGCCGCCTGAGGCAAAAAAATCGAATCGCAATTTTTCAAGCTCAAGAAATAATGTTAAGTTTTTTTTTAATTATTTGTTTGACTTGGCTACATCTAATAGTACATTGTTTACCGGGTAGGAAAAGCTTAACATTCCTGGACGACTGTGAAGATTGCTACAACACAGAGTCCAGGAATGTGGCTTTTCCTACGAGGTAAACATACTATTTTTCCGCAAATCGTTTAAAATTCGACAGATATTGATTGATTTAAAAAAAAACGCGATAATTTTATTCCCAAATGAATGGTGCTTTGAAATTCCTAATAAAATTACTTGGGTTACTATGGAAACGTATTGAGGTTGAATTGTCAAACTTGACGCTTATAAATTTAATTGCTGGTGTTCTCGAAAGTAAAATGATAAGTGATGATGAAATTTCCATTCCTGGGACTCCTCCAGAGCTGGTTGAGGCAGTGAATACTGCTTCATTAGAATTATTGCCAAAGAAATCAAGAGAAAAGTACGAAAATGCATACAGACGTTTTATGGATTATCGCATGAGTAAAAATACGAGTTCTTTCTCAGAAAATGTTGTAATGGCATACTTCCTAGACCTTTGTTTAAAGATGAAATATTCAACATCATGGGCCAATTATTCAATGCTGAAGTCAACCCTTGCACTTAAACACAATGTAGATATATCTACATACTCAAAACTTCGTTCTTTATTGAAACGGCAAGCTCAAGGTTATAGGGCAAAGAAATCTAAGATTTTAACGAAGGAAGAAATTGAAAAATTTATCCAGGAAGCTCCAGATAAAGAAAATTTAATGATTAAGGTAATTTACAAGGTTTTAATTTCTATTTAGATTATAGCTTTATTTATTTTTTAGGTGGCTGTAATATTTGGTATTTCTGGGGCCTGTAGAATGGATGAGTTAGTCCGAATGACTGTACACGATATAGAAGACTTGGAATCTAAGCTTTTAATCAGCATACCTGATTCGAAAACCAACAAACCAAGATCATTTGTAATTAATCAGATCTACTTGAATGTTTATCGAAAGTATGTTTCGTTAAGACCAGAAAATATGAACAGTGACCGATTTTTCTTTAAATATCAAAGCGGAAAGGGTTGTAGACAAGTGGTAGGAATTCATCAATTTAGAAAAATGCCCAAAATAGTTGCTACTTATTTGAACTTGGTAAATCCGACAGAATATACTGGTCACTGCTTTCGTCGGTCTTCTGCAACAATATTGGTTGACTCTGGTGCCGACATAACTAGTTTAAAGAGGCATGGCGGATGGAAGTCATCAAACGTTGCTGAAGGATATATCGAAGAATCGCTTAACAATAAGGTTGAGGTGGCAAATAAAATTTTCACAGTACAAAATATTCAACAAAATGACCCTACCACCCTGCATGTTGTCCAAAATGTTTCTCATAGTTCTAAGAGTGTTCCTCCAATGTTCAATAATTGTACTAACTGTCTAATTACTGTAAATATAACAAATTGATCTTAAAAATGTATTCAGCAATGACTTGATGTTTTCAAAATATAAATTAATTCCTTATAAGCAATGTGTTTTCAATCATTTATGTAGAGCACTAACAACTGTACGGAAATATCATTTCCTTACAGTAAGGAAGTCCTGACTTTTTCTTCAAGAAATTTTGACAGGAATGTCAAAATTTCCTAGCGATTTGCGGAAAAAGTATTTTTAAACATCGTTTTTCGTTTTGCCCCCTTCTGCTGAAATGGTTATAACCATGTATGTATATTTTTTAAAGGAGCCGTTCACGTCAGCCTCTTGGGCTTATTGTGGATTCTCCTAGCATTCTGACTACAGCATATTCAGCCAATTCGTTCCCTGTATTAGCTCATATAGGTTCTTTACTGGTTGGTTGTAGAAGTCTTCTGGAGCCATTTGAGGTCTTCCATTTAGTTTTTGCCTCCTGTGGTCCAGCGTCTCACAGTTGTATAATATGTGCAGAGCTGTTTCAGTGTCCTTTTTGCATCTCTCGCATGTGAGGTCTCCGTTATACAGCCCTATTTTGTTCAGGTGCTCCTTTGTGGGAAAGTGTCCCGTAAGAAGCCCCGTTATGGTGCGTAGTTTGTTCCTGCTTATTGAGAGCAGTTCTTTTGCTACTTTTTCTGATGGTTCTTTTATAAATTTCTTCCCATGTGTTTGCCTGGGCGTATTCTTCCAGAGTTTCATGGATTGTTCTTTTACCCACCCTTTTAACCATAACCTAGTGGAGCATCTGGGGATGCCCACAGATGGTTCGGGTTCGTTCATCAGTGTTGACGATCCTGCTCTTGCAAGTTCGTCAGCTTTTTCATTGCCAACGATTCCTTTGTGACCTGGGACCCACTCCAGTGTTACACTGTTCCAAGTTGTGAGTCTTCTAAGTTCTTCACCGCATTCCCATACCAGCCGAGATGTTACCTGTATATTAATTTGGGAGCACCTATTTTAAAAAGTGATAGATGATTGAAAATTGGAGCTTTTATTAAAACAGAAAATCAATCACAAAAGTAAATTTAACCTCTTCAGCTAAATTATTCACAATTGTTGAGGAATCTATTTCTATTGCCACATCCCGATGAATACTTATATTGCGGCAGTATGCTAATAAAAAATTATTGTACGTTTATTGTATTTTCTATGGGGAGGGTTTGAACCCCCAAAACCCCTCCTTATATACGTCCCTGCAGCTAAGACATATTTTACAGGTTAGTTCCAACTGTTCACGTATAGTTCCCGACTTACTCAGGACACGTAATTATATTCACCTTTCTTGAAATAGTTCTGGTATAGTTTTTTTTATTTGTAGGAAGGATTTACGGACTAGCTCAGAACTAATTCACGATCTGTTGGAACGCTACTAACAATCTACACGAACTCCGTCCAATTCCGACCCAATTCCCAAGCTTGTTGGGACAAACCTCACATTATTAGTAGGTACAACCATGGAAATACTGGAAAGCAAATCAGATTAATGATCGATGGGGTACAGACTTATAAATTGAAGAAGTACACAAAACTATGTGTTCATAATTAAGCAAACAGCAGATAATTAATTTCTAAACAAACAAGGTTTTGTTGCTACGCTTGTAAAATCTGGATGCATAAAAGTTACTTACGTAAAAGCTGATGTGAATAACGTTCCTTGTCATCGGCAGAACTTGAAAATTCAATTCGTTATCTCCATTGAGACTGAAGTTTGAACATTGTTCGTTGTTGATGTAATTCCAACTTTTCTTAATTGCAATATTGTAGCATATCTCAACAACTTCTTGGGACATATTCCTGTTTACGTCAGTTAATATAAGTTTTCCCATGTAAGGTAAGCCGGGTTGGAACATAGATTCACCTATCGAATAATAATATGTTTTTGTATATTCCTAATACATGTATACTTATTTTATTGTAATTATTAACAAATAAAACTATTTTCAAATTGGATATTGATTTTAAAACATTTGTTGCATTAAAAATGGCTGCTGTAGAGGATTTTCAGTACAAATCTAAATAAACTAAGTAAATAAGATATTATTCATCGTAATAAAAATGGATAAACATTTTTTCAGGGGAATAATTCAGTGATAAACATTATATTTAGGGTTTTATTTCACAAATACCTGAGAATTTCATTTTGTAAGGCTGGTACTCGACTTCAATTTTCCCAAATTCAATCTCAATTTTATTCGTACCTTTTTCAGTAACAGTCCCTGCAATATGTAAAAACTTTTTTGTTTCTGATATAACGTTGGTTGTTGTACCTCCCAGTTGTATGTCTTCGGCTGAAATCGTAAATTCACTACAGCCATTTTCCATCTACAAATATCAGTTTATAACTATTATTTATTTTTAAATGTGATGAATAATACAACATAAACAATAGCTTCGAAATCAGTATATATAATCCCACATTTTGGACGTACCTACCCCTTTCAATCTATTGATTGGCTTCATATTATTTTGGGCATTTGTGACTTTGATAAATGCTAATCCTTTTACTTGACGTCCATATGCGTATCGGGCACAAACAAGGATTGAAAACGAATCCGTTTTGTAATAAATTTTATTCGGATGGATCAAATTAACTTGGAATCTTGGCAAAACATATTTAGCAACTTCAAATTGGACGGACTCTCCCATACATTCAATTTTCCACTTACCCTTAAAAAAACAAAATATACAAATAATATACAAATAATATACAAATATATACAAATAATACATAGAACATACACATTTAAGGTTAGGTTAGATAATACGATCTGTAACTCCCAAAAATTAATTCTCTGCAGTTTCATCTTGCAGACAAACATAAGATATCTGATCTTGCAATTAAAGTTGTTAATGTCTGTTTATTCTTAATCAGGTAAATCACGGTCCGTACCCACATACTTGATAATATATTTCGTTGAATTACTTATACATTTTTGATCTGAAGGGGTATATTTTCAATATTTATTCAATGAGTATTTAATTAATGAGTACTGAAGTAGGTTTTTGACAGGAAATGTATTATAAACAAAATAATGAGTATGAACAATGTTGAAAATAAGTCAAGATCTGCAGATTGTTGTGTTGCTGTGTCACAATGGTAAAACGGATAGAAACATAAAATTTAATAATTTTCTATCAAAATCACATTTATTGGAAAGTTGACAGAAATGGATAGAAGCAGTAAATTATATTAGGTAAGTTAATAGGTGCTAATAATAAATGTTTACTTATCATAGTCTAATCAACAAGCTCAAAAACGTGTCAGTTTTTGATAAAGCTCCTGAAAAATTGAACAATGGCTCATTTGATTCGACATTTAAAAAAATTTATCGAAAATATATCATTTAGTTTTTTGTTTATAACTGAAAATCTATTAATATTGGAGGAATTTTGAAGAAGGATCCTTGAAAAAGAGGAAATTTCCACTCCCTCCCGAAATTCTTATGTCTATGATTCATAATTTTAATTCAACTTAAAAAAATTATATTGAACTCCTTATGTACATCCGTAACACGATCATGTTATAGAAGTTTAAGGAATTTCAATATTTTATTTATAATAAGTAATAAACTTTCCAAGACAATTATTTGAAATTTCTACTCGAGCTTTTATAACTTTTGTAGGTACTATCTTATATTAACTATTCAACATTTTCATATTTGATGCTAGATCAACGAGATATTAATTTTTTGGAATCCTCTTTAAGTTATTATAACGTTTGAGATTTTCTTTTATTGGAACTTTAGTTCTTTACGTCAGGTTAGATTTGAGCGACCGGGGGTCGCGACGCAAAAGATCTGACCGTTACGTTACGTTATGTTACGTTGCTTCGTTATGTGCCTTGCTTGCGTGTGTGTGCTCTCTCCTGAGTCTCTCTCTCTCGTTTACGAAGCAGCGATTCATATGCTTCGGCCGGGAATCGAACCCGGGCCGCCCACGCCAACGTGGCAGGCGAGCATTTTACCACTGAACCACCGATGCTACATTAAAATTCTATGCAAAGCTGGTATTCGTAGTGCTGATGATCTACTTGAATTTGTTCGGATAAATTTTTACTATTATTTCCATAATTTTTTTTGCGCGATTGATCTTTTTTGTTTATTTACAGCATCGGTTGTCAGGACGGTAGGTTGTGTTCACTGGTTTCTAAGTTTAACACGTCGGTAAGTGATTAACTTACCGTACAGACGTCGAAAAGTAGTAAATAGCATAAAAAAAATTTCACCAAAAGGCAAAATATATTTTAAACTGATCATGAAGTATAAATGTCACTTTTGACATTTCGTTCATTTCGAAAAAATTCAAATTAGTTTATTCGGAATTTATTTTAATACGATCGCGCAAAAAATGGTAGGTATAAGCATCTCGAACGTTAAGGGTAATTACAACGTTTGCATGTAGATTCCTCTCGTAAAATTGGACAAAATGATATGAGGATTGAGGGGTCTAGCACATTTACTTTTCAAAATACAGGTTGTTGAAATTTTGAAAACTTGAATGTTTTAATTCGATAACTTTAAAATGGATGGATAAATTGATTTGACATTTTGGTTGTTTTTAAATGTAAAAGGGCATATTTTTATAAAAATAGTAGTGTGTGCAACTAGTGTGGATATGATGGCCATATCGCACGAGGACGAAGTTTGATTAGTGCTCTATCGTTCAAGTGCGTTATGGACAATCCACACGAGTCAAACAGCATATTTTTTCTACGACCCACTTAAGAAAAAATCTAGATAATAAAAATTTCTATAAACTGTAATATAACTTCAAATTGAAAATTTAACAATTCAATTTTATGTTTCCACTAATTTTTTTGTGGTAAACGTACAGTTCTTAAGTGTCCAATTTGTATAATGCTACGGTTTCCCTTTTTAAATATACGATACTGTTATGAGTAGATGTTGCCAGTCGGACTCCCTCATGAAGGGTACCGTACCATTATCTATAATAATGAATATTCTGCTAAATATTTCAAACGTCTACCTGTTGTCGTTATTAATATCAAGCAGAATAATTATTTAAAAATAAAATTAACAATTAAAAAAAACTTCTTCACGGGGAATCGAACCCGGGTCTACTGCGTGAGAGTCTGGTTTGCTTACTACTCGACCACCGAGGAATATGCAAATTGTTTATCTCTAACGTCAGATGTATTACATAATTTTTGCTTGAAAGAAACTAAAGTTCCTACCGTGTGTCCCGCGACACGTTCTACCTTTTTTTAATATACAATTTCTCCATATTTCGTATCTAGTATAATATACAATTTATCCTACAAAGTGGATGTTAATTTTCGCCACTATTGACGCTAATTATTGTCTAATTAGCAATGTAACGCAGATTCTCTATATATATTTCACCATTAGTTAGTTTTAAGCGATCATATTTCAAATTCACAGCTCACACGGTGCTTCTGTCCAGGCGAACGACTCTTAGGGCTTTTTAAGACGGTGCGACTGCGATGCGATTTTCCGTTTGCGACATCTCGTATCGCATTAGCAGAAAGCTTTCACACAAGATGATACAATTTTTTCTACAACGATTGAAAAATAAAACATTGTGCACAGTGTTGTCCAGGTGATCTTCGCAGTTAGCTGAGTGTATTTGCAGCAGATATAATAGAAGACGAATTATTTTATTGGCATTGCTACATCGAAGGCAAAGGAAACATGAAAATAATTGCTAAATGTAACAATCGAGTGAATCGACGTTACTGGGTACATCCACTTTTGCAAGTAAGATACGTCGAAGGAGCTTTTTACACTATTTTTGAGAAATGGAGACAACATGAAAACAAATTTTTTAACTACTTCCGAATGACAATAATATCAACGTTTGATTACTTAGTTGCTCGTCTAAGAAGTAATATAAGCAACACTGCAATTTTATTTTACTGATACATCTCGCGACCAGCAGCGACACGTCTGGAAATGTGCATTTATTTTTGTGGTTGGTTTAATATCGCACGGAAAAAAATCGGGCGGTATCTGACCAGCAAACGCACTGCTTTGCGATATAAAAAAATGCCGCACTAAGGGTCCGTTTGGGCGACGACCCAGCACTGTAGTGGAACGCGTTTGATGCGATAATTACAGTCAAGCAAGGTCGGACATGGTTAGTACTTGGATGGGTTACCATGCCAGAGAAAACCATCGTATAGGGCCCGTACAGCCTGCAGCGGACTAGCATATCACAGCTCCCAGGCATTATACCAATGAGCACGAGGTATAATGTAGATATGCCGTCTTTCGGAGGAGACGTGAAGCCGAGGTCCAGAGTCCATGGATGTCGGGGTCGTTAAAGAACGCTACCACTGGTTGGAACACTAGTGGGCTCGCCAAAATTTCCGGTTAGGGGTAGAGTGCTCCTGGCGTCGGTGATTAGCCTCAGTCGCAGAAATAGACCGACGTTAAATAGCAGAATAAAAAAAAGCGTCCGTTTTTTTTGTCGCTTCCGCATAATATGAAAATTACGCATATAATAACATATATTTTAATACTTCCACGATATCGTTGCGACATACCGCAAGCGGAAAATCGCATCGCAGTCGCACTGTCTGAAAAAGCCTTTAGAGGCGTGGGAAATCTTCTCTGCCAATGCTTGTAGAAGTCGCAGAGCAAAGTGTCACGTGTGGACGGTTTTGGCATGTGAGTGTCGCCACTTCGTCGTAGGAACTCGCTACAGTCGCTCGCCATAAACACTCACTTGGATATTACCAGTGGCGGCTCGTGAACTTTTTAAGAGAGGAGGCTGGACATTGGACATAAAAATATACTCTATTCAGCCAATTAGTTTAACCTTTGCGCAGCAATTGTACCTGCAGCTACTTCAGTGACAAAATTAGTTGTTGCCCTGCAAGAACCAACGTGGAGGTATAGGTTTCTCTTGCCAACATTTTTTTTTTTTACATAATTCATTGTGCATTGCTATTTTATGAAAAAAATCATATTTCAGAACTAAGTTATCTAAAAGTGTATTGGAAAACTCTTTTGAAAAAACATTCGAATAAGTTTTTATTCGTCAAATCGTAGAACCTCGTAAAATTCATGTAAATCGGGAAATCCAATCACAACTGATGGAAGCTAAGCCTCCAGATATTGCCATTTGCGCTTTTTTCACGGTATTAGAAATAGGACTGGTAGAAAAAACGGCAACTGTGTTGAGCAGCACGTGGTTTCGAGAGAAATGTATGTGGAGACTTGCCTCAGGGCACTTCTGTCAGATTCTAAAATAAGTAGTGAAAACGGGGAATTTATTGTGAAATTAAAAAATTTTAGATGAACGGGAAATAAAATGAAGAATAATCAACAACATATTTTTGGTGCTATTTGCTGGATAAATTATTTAGGAGGCTGAGCCTCCTTAGCCTTCTTCGAGGAGCCGCCACTGGATATTACCTTCATTTTAACATTGACTTAATAATACCTTACGTTTTCACAATAATTTCCGCACTAGTTGAGAAAATACATATTTAACACTTTTAAAACTAGGTATCTCCTTTTAAAGACTGAAAATTGAATGTTAGTATATATTACGTACAACTAATGATTCTTCAACCATTTCATATTCTAAACTGACTATACCATTTTCTAAGTTTACATCTTCCCAAACAGCTACTGTTACTTCCAAAGGATTATTAATATATACTTTCGAAATCTAAAACAATCAAAATAAAATTATCACACTAGTTCTCATTAAAACTGAATGTAGACCCTTATACACGCACCTTTACGTTAACAGGTAACAGTTTTTCGTCAACCACCAAAATCCTGAATTTAATTTTATCACCAGGTCTATAAAATCCTTTATCGGTGTCTATATAAGTTTTGGTCCATTTATTTGGATAAACTAAGATTGGATCTAAATTGTGAGCAGAGTAAACCAGTCCATTATTTTGAATCTGTACCTTCAAAGTTATCAAATAAGGTTCTTGAATATTAATCTTAGGAATAAATAGTTCGAAGCAAGTATTGTCTGCAAATAATAATATTTAAGTAAATGAGTAATAAGTTACGTACCTGTAAATACGATTTAAGGCACTTTACTGTAAAGTAAAATGGAAATTCAATCACGAAAAGATTCGATGGGAATCCATTTTTCATTCAATAAATGTACAAAAACTTCAATTCGAGTTGAAATATCGGGTGTCCTAAGTTATCGTATACAATATCTCGCTTATTTGACAAGATAATTAGTACATGAAAAAACTGCATTGAGTGGCATCAAAGTACCCTCCTAATGGCTCATAAAAATGTTTCACATTTGTATTTGTACTTTTTATTCACAAATGACACTTCCTGTATATTGTCATTGAAAATTGCTTGTCGTTCTTTTTGGAATAGGAGCGATAGTTCAATATTTCATGGAGTATCAATTTCAACTAAAATACCTCTGATGCAATTCAAACAACAAACACAGCAAGTCTTCAAAATTGTTTCCTTCAGAATCCAAGCAAGCTGTAAAACGTGTTAAAAGCTTTCTTGTGCAGGCCTTCTGACTCATAGCTGGTGTAACGCTCCATGCTTCACGAATGCTTTCTTTAAGATCATCTAAATCATGATATACTTCAACCTAGAATTGTAATCTTGCATCAGAGCTGAACATAAGAGCAAACTTCTGTTGACGCAAGATTTGGCGAAATACTATCGTTCACGATTTATATTTTTCAATAAACAACTGCATTTTGTGCTATTTTGGTGAAGTCAATTTATTTTTAAAAAACGTAAAAATTCTCCCTCAATTTGATATCTAAAATTCCCGCTGAAATTTATAGTTCCTGAGGCCCAACTTCAGATGGCTTTTGAAACAGTAGTCACTGCTTACAACGTAAGAGTTACAATAACTAGGTTGAAGTATTTTATGACTTAGAGGATCTTGAAGAACGCATTCTTGAAGCATCTTGAAGCATTCATACTTCATGTAATATTGATGCTTTTGTTATTAGGTTTGTTCTAACTAAGCCAAATGATGCGTACATGAACGTCACGATCATGCGCATAACAAAATTTCTGTTCCAACAAGTTCCGACAATTCCACGGACTGATAAAAATGCGTTCCAACAAAAATTGGACACGTTCATGAACGTGTCAGCAAACGATTATTTTCATCAGAGATTTGGATGTAGAGCCGTTCGTCCAAACCGTCAGATGATGTTTTAGGTCGAGTTGTATCAAACAGCAAACACCTAAACTTGGTTTAATGATGACTGATGTGCAGACTGATGTAATTGTTGATAATAAATACATCAATCAGCCACAGTCTAAACATCAGTTATTATTAAACCGAGTTAAAGTGTTTGACTCAGCTCGCTCTAAAGGTTAGGTAATGGTAAATATACATAAATCATACATAAATAAAACGTTAACTTATTAAGGTTGTAATAAAGTTCCTGAAAGTGGTAACAGTTTAAAAATGAATCGTAGAATCCTTCCAACAATGCATAGGGTATGATGTTCATGAATTGATTCACGTACAGGCTCTCGAACGTTTGATTCGTACATAAATAAGTGCACGAACGTTCACGTACTGTCTCCAGCTCTACTTCTTACTGCTTATACACCAACTTTTCTTTTTCCAAAAGCCCTAAAAATTATCTTTCTTTAAAACTTCCTATCCAGGTCACTCGCACCATAGCTCAATTAAGACTTGCTAACAAGTATCGCTTAAAATTTACACTGAATGGAGTTTCGTACGTTATTAACCCAAATGAAATATGTACTGTATGTAACAGGCTTGAGTTTGAGACGATTGAACATTTTTTTTTGACTGTCCTATTTTCACAACTATGAAACCTAATAACTGCGCAACTGTATCTAATTTGGAAAGTCTAGTTTTTCAATTAAAAAACCTAAATGTAACCTCGGCAAAAAGCATATCGTTTTATATATGGAATATTTTAAAATTAAGGGCATTTATTCTAAACGAATGAAACATTACTTTATTATCATAATTTTTTTTTAACGTGTACTAGTTTTAGGTTCCTTTTGTTTATATAAGTAGGCTTTTTCTTACATTTTATAGGGCACACTTTATATTAAGCATTAATTTATTTTTTCTCTTTTTAACTATATACTAATTCTAAGTTTCTATAAAAAAGTTTTTCTTGTATTTTAGATTTTGGATAAGTCAATTTTTTTTGTACTTCCAAATCCTTGCTGTGAAACTTCTGTTTTTATAAGCAAGCAAGCAAGATTATTATTATTATTACGAACGTTCACGTACTAATCAGAAGGTGGTTGTTGGAACTAACCTTTTATTAATTGAGAAAAATACCAAGTATGTGCTATCTTTGTATTCCAAATAGAACGACACGCAATTTTCAATGACAATATACCGGGGGTGCCATTTGAAAATAGAAAGTGAGGGTAGCTACCACAGGGCTGTCAAATATAAAACATTTTTTTATAAGTCATTAGAAAGGTACTTCGATGTCATACAATGCAGTTTTTTTATTTATTGATTATCTTGTCAAATAAGCGGGATATTGCCTGTATACAATAACTTGGAACACCCGTTATATGAAAATAATAATTTATTGTTCCGAGACCACATGTTTCGTTGCAAGATATCACGAATTTTGGTTAGCGGTTGGAGGTGGAGATGCTGCTACTGTCACAGCTTTTACACCTCCGTTAGTATTGATTGTGATTTTAGGGTGTTCTTCAGTCCGTGATTAGGCTTTGAGCTCGCGGACGAGGAACATATACCTTGTACTGATGAGGCGCAAATACGCCGAAACCGGTCTACAAGTTATGTTGTCCCTTCTAATTGCAAACCAGAATGGTTGGTGTAAAATATCTTGTAGATATGCCAACCCCGTTCTACTTTGAAGTGTAATGCAATATCCGTCGGGGCTTGTAGCCCGGGAAGTAGTTGTTGCTTCTTAGTTAAACGGTCAATGTCTTGGAACAATATTTTTTAAAACGTATAAAGCGTTAGAATAATAATTATTCTGCGATATCTATTGAAAAATATATCTTGGTTGAATAAATACCTGAGTTTATGGTTGTTGTGACAGGAAAATGCCTGTCTCTTTGCTTAATTTCAATATCACATCTAACAGGAACCCGTATATCGTGCAGTGATATGCAAGCAGTGTGGTTTTGTCCAGAAACCAAGACGCGCGGAATGGAAAACAAAAACCCTCCATTATTGGACAAGTATTGATTCTCACTATAACAACACCAGAAGATTAAAAAAAAATTTGCAATAAAATTGACACTCTTACGTGTAGTTCAAGGACCCATACCGCAAACATTGCACTAAAACAATCACAAAAAAGTTAAATTTAGCCATAGCAGATTTCGCATGTCGAAAAACGATAGGTGTTATCTGTATAATGCAAAACAAACAACTGGAATATTCACTTCGATGCAATTTTGTTATCTTGGAATTGTTTCCTTGTTACTTGAACTCTGACCGGAGAGAAAAGGGAATATACATAATATCGGTGAATATTACAATACAATCATCTTAAAAAATGGGGATATTGAACAGAAATTTGAGAGGAGCTCTCTAAAAGGACCTATTTATTAGAATACATTGCTAACAGTGTCTTTTCATTTGACAAGTCGTGAAAATGAGGGCGGCTAAACATTTTTGAAAAAAAAAGAAAAGTTAACTGCAATGGGAAATTATAATCATTGGGAAATTATATCGATTAAAATGATGTTCAGGTGCAGAACAGCTAATGGCTTGGGCAACATAATGGAAAAATGTCATACGGAGAGGTCTATTTTGAGCGAGCGCCATGATTATAGCTACAACAGCTATTCTATCTATCCTTATTATTCTATCTGCTATAGAATTTACAACTCAAATTACTTCTCATCATACAGTCTCCGTATACAGACAATAAATAGTACATTCGCTCTAAGCTTCTCCCAGTGCAATATCTATCTCACTCAGTCTTCGATGCTACTATTTTTCGGTATCTTTAAGGTTCAATCGAGCCTTTGAATTTTGTAGTTTGAAGGTACAAGTTAATTGAATACCAGCTGGACTGTCTTCTGTCTTCACAATGGATGATTTAATGATTATTAACGATTATTGAAAAGAAAATGCCATGAGTGTGTTGTGTGCCTGTATCGGAGCGACATAAAATGATCTTTTTGAAAACGTATCATTTACGCATCCTTTTAAAATATTTTCTTCAAGCAAGAAGGGGTACATATATTACAAAATTAAATTCGCAAATCGCGATATAAAAATTTAAAATTTTCATAAAACCAACACAAAATTATAAATATCTCAAAATTTGTAATTATTTCTTTTTGTTTTGCTTTATAAGTTTGGTTTGCAAATATTCGGTGTAGTTTTTTTATGAAATTCTGAGGTAGGTATGCTGGAGTATTTGATATTTGATGCATTTGATGTTCCCAATTGAACTCTGGAACGTACCGTACATAGCAATAGATTTCTAGCAGCCCTCCTTCTAACACTTCATCTAAAAATCAACAATCTATGAAAGTAGTAATTCGCGCTACCCCTGTATAAAAGCTACACGTGTTTTTTAACGACCCTTTTCGTCATGTGTTTATCAGCGCTACATGAAAATTCCGAAGACGAGTGCACCTACTATTTACCGTTTATGTACGGTGGTACAGTTGTTATTAATTGCAAAGAATAAAATAATTGTTTTGGAACTGTACTGAAGTTATCTTTAAAAGCAGCAGCAGCAGATAGCAAATTTCGTATCTAACGACCTACGCATTATGATATTATACCATAACTGATAATACTTTCAATGAAGGCAACAGATTTTTATTCGATTATCTTTTAAAATTTTAGCTCAAGGATGAAGGATGTGTACTTGTATCAGATAATGAGGGCATTATTCATTATATACTGTTACTGACCTTTGAAAACATTTTTTTTTGTATTATCACAAGTTTTTTTTTAATTTTTTGATTATTTTCTGCTGGACTAGAATCTTTTTGAAGGTTTACATTTAAATGTATCCAAATCCTTTTTGCAAACATTAAAATTTATTATCCGAAAAATCACAAAACAAATAAAGCTTGGGAACTCGTCTACAGATGTAGTTTTGCCATATTTTAACAAACTGAGAATATTTCAAATTTAGAGTGAGGAGTCGGATTTTTTTCACGGTATATCAATAAGCAACAATAGTAATTAAATTTTTCTTCAGTTCCTCATATATCTAAACCTACATTTTATTGATTATAATGCATTATCACATACATTTTTACTGTGCTGACATCTATCAATAGAAAGACGTATAAAATTAGAAGTTATCATTCTGCAGCTTTGAAATTTTTAAAGGTGGCTATCGATAGATGGTAGTAAATGCCTCATTCCTAAATAGGGTATTTTGGATTTTGTATTTAACATCTTATGAATGCGATTTCACCAAATTGAAAAAAAAATAATATATAATATATTATACATTAATTTGGACAATAATGGAGGAGCTGGAAAGTAAACGATTATAGATAGATCTATTGCGCCCCCTTCCTTTCTAGTTTGTTCTTGAGGAAAACTCCTTTAAACCTATTTCTCGGTGTAATTCAAGGATATCTAGGCTCCTACGTCTTCTGCCCTAGGATTCTGAATTGCCAATGCAATCCGTAAGTAGTTGTATGAAGGTTTCTTCTTCAATTCTACATTCTACTTGCTCCACACCTGTTAAAACTCTTAGTCCAGTTTTACTTTGGTTCAGACATTCATTTGATCTCAACAGGTTGTGTTCTCCAAGCAGAACTTTTAAATGGCCAGATCTTCCTTTATTTTGGCCTTACCTATTTCTTGATTATTGTTATTTAACCCGGCATCACCCAGGTGGGGTGTGACATATTCCAACAAATTTCAAATCACCGTTATTTCCATCTGAATGAACGCACGTTTTATTAGTTTCCCATAGCTTCCTAAAACAATTCACTTTGTGATTTTCTTGAGCGGATTCAGTCGTTTGGTCAACTACCAAGAGAACGACAGTGCAGTAAAGAACTCTGGGGTGTGAGAAATCCCGCCTGTGTTATAAAGATATACATTCATTCTAGGAAAATCCCATTTGCGAAATGAATAACTTTTGTTTGTTTGTTGATATGCCACATATTACTTTACTAGCTGATAACTTGATGACTGATAACATTTGCATTATTAGTTTTCCATAAAGTCCCACAGAATTGAATGTTATATATTTTTTCAACAGTTTTCATAGATGTCGTGATTTTTTTATGTGAGAATTTTCAAATTTTTATTTTTTTATGATATCTCATAAATTCAACTTATTATAAAAAGTTTCTGCTTATAATTTTGTAGTAAATACATCTAAAAATCTACTTCAGGTACAAAACTGAGAATATCCTTCTTTTTCCTTTTTTCTTCGTGTTTCTAACTATGGGGTATATCAGATCCCACCTGGGTGATAATGTGCAGTTTTTCGACCTGGGTGATGCCGGGTTAAAAATTAATTGTACGTCCATGATACGTAGTAAAGGTTAGGCAGTGATCAGTCCATAAGTTTTGCCCCTGCCAGCTATCGGTGTCGCTAATGTCATCATTCTTGAAACAATCCTTTTTTGGTACTAATTGTGGGACAACTAAGTTAACATTTAGAAAGTATGTGATCCAGTAGTACATATTGAAAAAGCTCTTAATTTTCTATTGATTATATCATGGGTGCAGACAACGAGCAGTTCAGTGTAAATAGGCTATCTGTAGCTAATTTCAAGATTCGTTTTGTCCACAAGATGCTTCTGTGGTGCAATTTCTTATCAGTAACTGTAAGTTTTCATTGTCTTTTATCATGACATTTTAGTAATTAGTTTCATATTGACATCCTTAAAATTTGGTATCATCTTCAATCATTTTAGCTGTGTGAGCAAAGCTCTTAAAACTACTACTTTTAATAAACAGTCTGAAAAAAAATTGTCTAAAAAACTACATCTGTCTGAATAATGTAATTTTTATGTTTTTCCACTTGAAACCATAATATTATGTATAAAAACCATATTTCAGTCTAAATTATGGATATATATCAAGGAAAACAAAAGGAATTAAAAGCATGTCTTGGCTAATAGCACACGGTGACGAGGGTTAACTTTCCCTTGCGAATTATTATATAAAATAAGGGAGAGGTAAGTTACCGCAGTTATGTAACTTTCTAACATTCTCCTGAATTTTGGCTAAGTGATTCTATCCTACGAACAATCGAGACAAAATTGGATAAAGGTGGACTTGAGCGGACCAAAAACTTTTTTGTTTGCCCTAATTATACTAAAAAGTTTGTAAGTATACAATAATTGTCCTTTTTTTTAAAGGTTCTCTGGTCACTAACTTAATAAGATGTTGTCGAGATAATTGGAAGATACAAAAGAAATTCGTGACATTTGACAGTTCGTTATAATAATGACTTCATTATTATTAATAATGTTTACGTATACAAATACGTATAGATTAGTTCAGCACCACCAGTCAGAGGCTTTGTATCCTCGAGTCTGTCAGCCTTGAGTCTTTTTGTGATTTTGGTTGTACCGTTTATGTGAAGACACCACATATATTTCAATTTGAATCTTTTTATAATAAACATTGTTGTTTGTAATTAAATTTTAGAAGAATGTCAGTCCATAACGTGTTTTTCCTGAGGCAAGAAAGAACTTAGTTTGTACAATTTGAAAATGGAACAATCCAATTATTAATTTAGTTGCAAAACACAAATTTTACAAATATAAACAATACGATCTATGTGTCCGGCAAACGGTACTGCAGTACACAATAATAATTCTTGACATCAGTTAGTTTGGCGTAATTTGTTGGTTTTTGCTTAATCGCAATCTTATAAAACTCGTTGCCAATTTTGACATTACGTTCCATTCTCAATCCGCTACACCTTGATAATGTTTAGTACAATATTAATTACCATTACAATGGGTTGCAAGGTTTGTTAGTCTTTAATAAACCTCAAGGAATTAAAAAAAACGTAGAGAATATTTTTATCAGTGTACCTCAATCTGGAAAACGTTTTCGCCATATAGTCAATAAAGTGAAGTGCCTTTGTCCTGAGAGCAGACCAGATTGCTAGAAGATAATATTTGGCCGTCGGGAATTTGATATTAGCACAATCCGAATGTAATTGGTTAAGACATAATGGAGTGTAAAGTATAATTAGGCGTCATAACAACCTTTTCTGGAAAATACCGCAGACACGCCAGCTGTTTCTGATGCATTTACTCCAGCTTTTACGAACTTTTCGGCATGATTCCATACCTTTGATAAGGAATTTTGGAATGGAAATTACTGAAAATAATCCCATTTCGATTTGCGTGAAATATTGAGTGAATTGTGAGAGTTTTATATTCAAAGATATTTAGTAAATAGGAATAGCGCATAACAATAGACAAAGTTATACTACAGGGTGTCTCATTATATTCTGACTGTTTTCAAGAGCTTATATCTTCGAAACGGTTCTAGATAATGAGATGCGGTTTCCACAGTTAGGTTTAAAATTACCGTGAGTTTTGTTGTGACACATTTACATAAATGGCGTACTTCCGGTTTACCCGCTAGAAATGTGGCGTATTTTCAGAATACAGTAGATGTAATTTTTTAAATGGGACACCCTGTATATTTAGCAAATTATTGAAAGACGCATATTTTTACTTTATAACGGTACTTTAAAGTTTGAAATCGGTGCACAGAAACCGAAGTTAGATAACTTTAACTAGGATACTGTAATGATTTCGATATAAAGTTGGAACTTTATTATCTAAAGTGAACTGTAAAAAAAAAATAGAAACATGCTCAGGGCAAATGTTCGAGTGTCTTCCTTCTTGGTCTATACATTTGTGGAATCGAACCTAGTTGTCAAATTCTGCTATCAGCATTTCAAGAGGAATATTTTCCCTTACCTGCCGTATGTTATTTTTTAATTCCTAAATAGTAGCAGGCACCGGGTTCTAGACTCTACTTTTCACAAATCCCCATACAAAAAAATCTGGGACAGTTAGGTCTGGGGAATTTGGAGGCCATTCTATTGGACCAGTCCTACCAATACAATTATTTCCAAATTGTTGGTTAACAGATTCTCTTGCTATGTTGGAATAATGGGGTGGAGCCCCGTCTTGTTGAAAGCAAACATTTTGGTTCAAAATACCATCTTGTTCCAACTGGTTCTAACACAATGTGACGTTCTGTCAATGATCGCAATATTTTTGTGATGTGACATGTTAACGCCTCCTTGATTACTATTTATTAGTAAGAGATCTGAATCATTACAGTATCCCAGTTAAAGTTATCTAACTTCGCTTTCTGTGCATTGATTTTAAACTTTAAGGTACCGATAAAAATAAAAAATATGCGTCTTTCAAGAAATTGCTTAATACACAGGGTGTCCCATTTAAAAAATTACATCTACTGTATTCTGAAAATACGCCACATTTCTAGCGGGTGAACCGGAAGTACGCCATTTATATAAATCTGTCACAACAAAACTCACGGTAATTTTAAAATTAACTTTGGAAACCGCATCTTATTATGTAGAACCGTTTCGGAGATATAAGCTCTTGAAAACAGTCAGAATATAATGAGACACCCAGTATAATGAAGCATTGGAATATACTGGTTGGTTTTTGTTGTAACGAAATCGACCAGCCTAATATTTTCGAAAAAATGAAATTCACAACATTTACTTTATCCCTCTCACATTTTGCGAACGTCCGACTCTATACCTTTTTTTCTTTGTCACTCCTAGTTTTCGGTTGCAAAATAGTGAACAATTATTTCCTTTGTAACGCGGCATAATAATTTTTCTCAAATGTCGGCTTGACAGATTTCTAATGCCGCCTTTCAGTTGATGATGCTACCGACAACGTTCGACGTTTCTCAGTCCGATCCCAATTTTGATATCGACCGATCAGAATGATCCGGTTGCCGGCATCAGCTCCTATCCTCCCTGGAATTAATTTAGTAGTGGCTTGTTCACTAAGGAGAAGAGTGGTGATCTGATACCAGTGAGCTTCTTGAGTTTTCTTTAAACTTTCTATCGTAATTTCTATAACAATGAAAAATAACTAAACTCTTTTTTTTGCTCAAGGAATATGATCCGGTTTTTCTTCCCTTCCACTACGAAAAGTTTAGATAAAATTAGTTAGCGTCCAAACTCGCTTTGCCGTTCTTGACTTCCGTCGACGAGTCTTAAACAACAATATAATTTAGGTTAAAGTCCAGACCCTGAGATATCTTTTGTGAATGCCGACCCTTTACCGTTAGAGTACGTTGCCTTGCGTCGGATAGCGTCATTTCAATACAAATTGGCGCCCAACGTGGGGCCATACGCAAGTAACATGTTGGTAACGGTTTAATTACCAAAATGTCATATTAGTGGTTTATAACGGTTTCACGGAAAGCTTTTTCGGTTTATTAGACAACTTTGGAATACCAATTTGCTTATATTACTAGTTATTTCTATTATATTGTAATAAAAGCGATCTTAGAACATAATTAGAAGACCTCTATATAACAGTTTTTCAACTGGTTTAAACACCTTTCTATGATGACCATTGAGCAATATAGAAGCATATTTTCTACACTTTTAAGTAGGTACCTACATACTTTATGGTACCTATACTTTGTGAACGTTTATATAATCGATTCATATAATAGTTTGGTGATTTAAGCAAAATAGCGTTGATAAACTTTTATGAAAAATTGTAGCTCGATAGCGATGCTATCTGTATCTGTATCTGTAGAGTAGGGAGGGTGAGTGTGTAGGCTCACAGCACTTAGGCCACATGTGACCCATTGTACATCCTCCCGAGGAGTTGTCCTCCTAGGTCATTGTCCATCCTGTCCTTCCCAGGAAGGTGGACAGGTCACTGGGAGACATCTCCTTCATATCGGCAGGTGTAGGCCAAGACTCACCGAACACACACTCTCTTATTGACGATAACTCCGGACACTCGCATAAGACATGCCTGACAGTTTCATCTTCCTGTTCACACATCCTGCATAGAGGTGTGTCCACTAGCCCCATAGTATGGAGGTGTTTACTTAGTTGACAGTGACCAGTCAGAAATCCTACCGATAGCGGTGCTATATAACAAGTTTCACCTAAGCTTGAAAAATTCTGTGAGTGCTGTTCAATTAGTACATTGCCATGAGTGAGATTCCAAAAAAATGGAAAAATATTAAGAAAGGTGATAACTTTAAACGCAAGGTGAAAGGTAAAATTGCTAAGATGAGGGCAAAAATTCAAATGACGTCTAAGCTTGAGTTGAACTATCAGTTCAGAACGAAATTAAGATCGTGGGTAGTAAGTACGGCATAAGTTAACATAATGTAGTAGTGTGCCGAAGCAGATTGACAGTTGCATTAGTTATAAACACATAATCATTGATGTTTCTATTATTTAGCAATATTAAAGTTATAAGTATTATGGTTTCTTCTTAAAATCTTGTTTCAGATGATGTAGGTATTAACGTCATATAAATGGTATATTAGTTTCTAAATTACCCTTATGTGGTACTTAAACAGTAACTTTATAAGAGTGTCCATAACTACTGCGGTTTGGAAGTTAGGATACATAAACGTCGTATAAAGGGTATTCCAAACCTTTATAAGAATATCATAGAAGTACTATAGAACAGTTATAATGCATTTGCTCGTAATACCCTTATGAAATGGTTGCCTAACGTGGGCCTATTTAGAAGCTGAATAAGCTCTGTATATATGCTTATTTCACAGTTTTAGGCACCATTTACCTTCCAAACATGATTTATAGAGGTGTTTATAATTTTTATATACCTATCAATTCTTGTTACTTGGGTAGTTTTTAATATCACTGTTTTTATAGTCAATAAATATGTTTTTAGTGCATGAATAATTTAAATCTCTAAAATCTCATGGACAATTTGCTTTCCAGCTATAACGTATAAAATCTGCCTATTTACACTGAAACAAATAAACCATTTTTCCTCAGAGGGCACTGCTTTCAACGATACATTTTCAACTAGAAGTATTTGTTAGGAGACAATTATTTCATCGCCCTGACGAAAAAGTCCTGCCGGAAATTAACGCCTTGTGTCTGATTGAAATAAAACACTTTACGTCCCGATGTAATTAGCTGCAAAACCGTGAACTAAGATTCTGGTTAATTAAAATTTTTTTTTAATTACTCATTATAAATGAACCAGATTTTTGTTGTTTTTTTCTGTTCAAATAAGAACATCGTTTCTGGGGTTCGTTTTAAAGGAAAGAGTAGGATTTGTTCCATTAAATCTACTGTCGCTGTTGAAAGCCTCTTTATAATTAATTAAATACCATTGTGGGATCAATTTTGAATTCAGAGTTGGACGAGATTATCTGATGCACAAGGAAAAGTTCGTTATCGGATTTTACGGAGATTAGTTCGATTTTTGTGTCATTCATATCATAGAAGAGAAAAATATAAATAATAAATGAGGCGTAAAAGGAACATCTGTCTGCTGCAGATTTAAATCGCAGCAGGAACGTTCTACGCCTGCCGCCTTGTCAATAATTTCCAATTAATTTTTTAAAAAGATTTCTAGTAATCACTGTTCCATTTTATGCATAAAAGAGTTTACATAAAGAGTTAATTATTGATTCTCGTGAACCATTTATATACATTAAGTGAAAAAAAATGCGAAAGCTTTTTTCTTTGACCTCGTCCGATAATACTATAGCCAAAGTGGTTTATTCTATTTTATCTCATATTTTTTTCCTGATTCCATGTCCTAGACCTTTCTCCCTTGCACCAGCTCGCTTTATAGCACTGCACTGCCTTGCGGAAGCCAAATAGTGATTGACTTCTACGATCAAGTCTATATGTTCCATCTCTGTTCAGCGTCTTCAGGAGCTCCTACGAGAAACATTTATAAAGTGCGCATGCGAGCTCTCTCGAAATTGCAAATTATGATACAGCCCGCATGCGCACTTTATAAGTGTGTACTCTTGTAGTAGCTCTCACTGTTAGTAAATAGACCCCCTGTACTTCGTTGCAACCTCATAATAGTCTAGACGTAATTTTCTGGCTCGAAATTACCTTGAGTGCCATCTGGTATAATGTTGATTAAAGTTGAAAGACTCTCTCATCAAGTGATATGAAATGTCATTAAATGGCCATTGTCTTCTTCATTCTCACATATTCATTATCGAAAAGCTGGAGAGGCAGAAAATGTAGGAAATGATGACTGAAATCAGCGCAATCGTGTGGACATACAAAACAACTTAGCGATTGTTTTTGATTACTACCAGTTATTGACGACTACAGGCCAACTCGCCCTTCACACGATGCTACTTGAGTACCTACCAGGATGTGCACCCCTCTAGTAGCGATGCCTTCCGGAATAACCTTCCAGCACCTCCCATCTCATCCAATTGGGCGCCTCATCGACGTCTTTCGTGTCTTTTGCGTCGAACTCGTCCATTCTTTTTATCTTCGGTGGTCTTCTTCCTTGTTTCTTGCCTTTCGTGTATGTTTTGCAAAGACTGTATAAGTGGCAAATGTTCAGTCGACGATCTGCGATTAAAGACAACCTCATAAAATTGATTCACGGGTAATGGCTGTCCCTAGTTGAAATCCTGACTCATCTTTCTATGGATGTATGAAGTCTTTGCCTAGGTGTCCTCTTGGATGTCCCATGAACATTGCTGTGTCCTGGCTTTGTTCCTTTTGGGGTTGTCATTCTGTTGTTTGGGTATCCCTCATAGTTTACTGGATGTTCTCCTTGGCAGTTCGCGAAGGTGGCTGGCTTGTCCTTCTGCATTCGTTGGAGCGTTGTGGTCCTCCGTACTTAGCACATGGTGCTTACTCTAAATGTCGTCTGTTCGTCGTGTATAGGACGCACCAGAAAGTAAAATCGAAGCTTGTTACGGTTTCATAACATTAGGAATATCAAAAAACACTCATATTTATAAAAGCATTTAATAATAATAAAAATATTACTAAGAAATAAAAAAAAAAATTAAAATAAATAAAGTAACAATAATCAAAATAATTAAAATCAGCCCGCTAGTCCATAAAGATAAGTCCACAGGGAAGAAGTGTATCAGCTTGGTATCAATCCAAATTATCAAATGTGGTGACCTTGACCTTCTCTTAATTTGATAAATCCACACCTTGGATCTGTGCTCACTCCCTGGATCCTAGAAAATACAATAAAAGGCGAATTGTACATACTAATCGTTCCAAGGGTGTTTGGTACCCTCTTATTGTATATAGGCCTGCTTTTGAAGATTTTCTGAAATGAATTATTGTTTAATAAACTCTAATTTTAATAATGAAGAGAATATATATTTTTGTTACCTGTCTTGTACACTATAAATAAACTCGACACAGGGTGCAGGTAGCAAGCTTCCTTTGAATTGAAGTTTTTTTATTACACTAGTGATTCTGTGAGGTATGCTACATTTTCACTAATTTTTTATGCTTGGCATTAAGCTATGTTATCAGCATATGAAATTAATTATTATAAATAAATTTCGACAGTACCTACTGAAGCGCATTGGCAACGTGAATAATGTGTCTGCTTATTTCTCGGATATAATCCCAAAGAAGATCGTGAAGCAACAATAATTTTGGGATTTTCTTGTATAATTGAACAGCAGCAAAGTGGAGATGCCTTCCAATAACCTATACATGTTTTAAAACTCGTTTCCATTCGACGTCAAGCTTTTAGTATCAAATATTTTGTTGTGTTAGGTGATGATAGATTTGAAAATTGTCCCACTTGAGAAATTGGAATGAGCGCCAATGATAATTAAATATTTTAGAACCGTCAAAAAGATCCACGGAACAAATTATTATCCCAGCGTAGGGTAGACTGGGTACGGTTGAAACATTTTAGCATTTATCATGCTAGCATCGGGATTTGTTAAGCGAGCGATATCGGAAACATACTAAATGAAAGACCTTATAACTGTCTACTATAGGGCAATGTTATTCAAGATCACTGTATAGTAATTTCTAAGCAAAATCAAATTAAAAAAAAAACAGTAATTTGCTTTAACCGTCCCCATGCCAGGGTTTGTTTCAACCGTACCCAGTCTACCCTACTCGTGTTAAAACATTTTTAAATCTTCAAGAATTGTTTCACATTTGCCACAAAATATATTCTTTTTAATAAAAACGTTCAAAAGTATAAGCAATCAAAATTTACTGCACTAGATATAAATTTTTCAATTATCTCATCAAACATTTTTAAGACATTCTTATTGAGAGTATTTTAGAGTCTGCGGAGCGTACTGATTAAGATACAAGGTAAGTATTTAACCAGTTTCTGTTTTCGTTGGCGTTAACAATGTTTCAGTGAAATTAGGTATTAATCGCTTTAATGAAATTATAAGGAGGAGTAAGAAAATCCTCTGGCAATATAAAAGCAATTCTTTAGTCTTATCGTCTTTCTCGCATCGCGCACCTCCAGGATTAGCGGTAAGACATAACACCTATTACCAAGGACGTAGTGTATAGTTTTTTTAATAAGGTATTACTTCTGCAGTGTGCCATCTTCACGTCAGATAGGCGTCAGTTACGTTATTATGTGTTTCATGTAAAGAAAGTGAGCGTGCAGAGGTCCTTCGTTCAATGAAATACAATACTACATTAGCAACCGAAATTATTGAATACTAAATAATATTATAACTGAAGATGGATAGCCTTTCGCAAAAATCCTCTTTCCAAACGGTAACTCTTGAAGGATCATCCAGAGATGTAGGGTACCCTCCTAACCTAACCTGTTTACAGCCGCCAACACCCTCTTTTCAGAACGATATAAGGACTTCTTTTTGCTGCCCCGGGAAAAAATATAGTGGGTTATGTTTACGTCAGTTGATTTTCATGCCTTCTTCAAAATAATGTCAACCTCTAGAAGTCTTACAATTTTTATACAAATATATCAATTTTCATTAAATTCCATAATTGTAATGAATTTCTTTAGCACCATACTTCATATTCGACAATAGTTATACTTTCAACAATAACATTCACACTTCGCTCAGCTTATATCGTTTCTCTAATGAAATTTTCCCCCTCCAGATCACACTGTGTAGTTGAAATCAGCAGTGCTGGAAGCTGTGAAAGATATGGGATCCTACGGAGTTCATGGAATTTTTGGGCTGCTTGGATATGTTAGGAAGCTTCTAACAAGAAGCAGCATTATCTAGTCCTTTCAATGATCGAAGGTGGACAGCAATTCCCTTTTGCGTAAAGTATCAAAAATCTGTCTAAATATTTCAGAGGCATTCATTGGCAATCTGATTTAGCGAAAACAATGGTGATAATCCATTTCAATTTGTTGCTGGAAATGAGCTGGCCGATCAGCGTCAACTTGGTACTGCCACAATTACTACTCATATGCAAATTTGCAAGGATGTTGAGGCAGAAGCAAAAAAACTCGTAAGATATATGTGACATGCTCACTGGAGCTCCACCAAGACTTTCCTACTATCTATCCAGCCTATTCTCAACAGACCTCTGTATACTGACCCCATTGGACTCTCTAGACAAGAAGTATCAATACTACGAAGACTTCGAATAGGTCACACCAAACTCACACACAGCTACTTAATGACCTCAAGCAACAGACCTTTCTATCAAAGCTGCCAGTGCCCACTCACTGTTGAAAAGATCATGGTTGATTGTCGCCAATTTAGCACAAGCAGACGACAACAGAATCTCAAATCGCAGCTGCAAGACATCCTAGGGGAACCAAACCAAATCGAGACAACATTGGAATTCTTAAAATATATTTCTCTCTATCATAATCTTTAAATTATGTTTTTTAACTATCTGCAATTACTACTGTATTCTGTAATGGCCATAGATGCCGAGCATGCAAATTGAATAAAAAAAGTAAAAATGTGTTGTGACCATGTATTTGTTCAAAAAATATGAAAAATATATAGCTTAATCAAGATTTAGATTGAAATGAATTGGAAAATGTCAAGAAATTTCACCAGTTGCAATATAGATATGGTATTGATTCTAGGTAGCACCGGAATCTTGGACAAGTAGTGGACAAACTTGACAGAAAAGAAGGTTAGTTCCAGTTTGTAGGCACAAAGCCACTACTGGCAATCATTTTAAATCCGGATCAGATGGTCGACAAAGAGCCTGCTGGAATGGAATGTCAGACTTAAGGCATGCCGAGACATTGTTATATGTTGATAGAATTACGCACTTACAGATTATCAACTTCCTTGTGAAGGTTGAACTGAAGGGAGTTAACCCATTCAGGCATAATAAGCTATTACCTTAGTGAACGTATCTTAACAGACCAGTAAAAAGAATCAATAATTATGCTGATAAATATTCAAGTACAATCCATAATACTTCAATAAATCAACACATATAACAAGGTAAATGTAGTCGACATGACTGGTTAATTTTTTTTATTAAACAAAAATTAACAATTCCTCTGTGTCTTGTGTTACTATTCCCTGTTGGCGCTCGTGATTACCCACCCTCAACTTTTTAACGGCCATAAAAAATAAAACTCATCACCAAGCAAATCCGGTTGAAAATGCAATGCAAATGAACCTTGCACGTTAATTTTCACTCCTGTCTTATACCGCTATCTTAAATGAATATATACGTGCAAATTCAGATGGAATTTAAGCCAAATTTTCCACAACTTGCCAGGCGAAAGGTGAACGGATAAGATGATTACCTGGAGTGCAGAAAACGGTTACTTCAAATTAAGTGTGACTAGCCATAGCGGTAATGAAAACTGTATCGAACATGTATTAGCATATATAGAGAGTAATATACAACAATTTGCTTACGCATAATGGGCGGTAAAAGTTGTAATATGTACGGGGTACGCCTATTTTGGAATTGACATTTACAACCGATTAAGGTTTGTTCGTAGAAAGAATTTCCAATCGATTGGAAGTTTCTCAAACTCTGACATTCCGTTTGTGATCCGTTGTAAACCGATTGGCAATTTTTGTTGTACGAACGGGTGGAAACTTTTGACTTGATAAAAATGAACTAAAAGTTCTCCATCACTTGAAGAAGAGCTTGAATTACTGTTATACATCTAAAAAAAATAAAGAATAAGTACATAATTTTGTAATGTGTGTGTCATTGTTCAGCCGTCCAAATAAGAAGCCAGAGCTTTTTAAAATGTCCGGTATTACAACATACTAATGATTTTACTCACGTTTTATTTCAGAAGAAGCTGATTGGTTAGCTATTTCCGTATTTTCTTTTTCTTCTTTCTTTCTCACAATAACGGAAAAATAGTGAAAATATGTCACTTTAAAGTTTCTACATCACAATACTCATGCCCAAACTGATAACTTGATCCCGGTCAGCAAATTATTCTGATAGTTGGCAACTGATACGAAACCGCAAATTACTTTTTTCGAACAGAGGATTTTTAAGTCACCAACTGTCAAATTGTATCTACGAACGATTTTCTTAATGCGCATGCCTCTGACTGTTTCTGACTGCTCTACGAACAACCTTTTATAGTTTTTTTCAAACTATTACACTCTCTTTTAAGACTAGAGGGCCAGCAACTCTTCTGCGGCGTCGAAGAGTCGGGAATAAATATGACTAAAAGGAAGAGAGCGTCACAGAAGTCTCTAGACTAGTGGGTAATTTCACCAGGACAGTTTATTAGAGGACATTTTCTAATATATACGGCATATATACCAAAAGCAAAGATGGAAACCTATCAAAGCTAACCTATGTCTTTTGGAAAAATGAGCAACTTGAAGAAGGAAGAGAGAACAGTATTTGAAAAAATGAGGTATGACATAGCTTTTCTATGTCTTCAGGAAAGTGAGCAATTAGTGCTAGGAATTATTACTCTTAGATGGATAATTGTCCCCACATGGCTGGGAGATGACCCCAGCCCGTAGCAAATATAGGTAAACAATCGGTCAGAAAGTCTACAACCGACATAAAATATCCCCCACCGGCTCACAGGATCTTTTCTACCGGCTGCACCCTGCCAGAAGTTTGTCGTTACTAGCATAGTGCAGTTATAAAAGTATACATACAGGAACAAATAAATTCAAACTCAACAATTTTAAAAATTGTATAAATTGTAAAAATATAAACAAAATAAAAACATCTACATACATTTATTACAATATTTTAACCAAAAACATTAGATACCATATACACAGCATGAAAATATCTTAAAATCAACACAAATCACCACTACTTTACCAACATCTATCAAACTCAAGCTTGAGCATGCAAATATGAAACCCACGCAAAAAATACTTCACCAGATAATATGAATGGTTCCAAATAAGTATTAACTGAAACAGAAAATCAAATAAAATTAAAAAGTTCATTGAAAATTTGATGGAATCCATGAAGTATGTAAGAGAGTGTTGGTGTGCTGGAAAGGAAGCGCTGAAAAACAAAGTTGGTATACATGTGGCATACTTAACAGGTGAAATAAGAAGCTTACCAATGTCTTTTGAAAAAATAACCAGCTCGTGAACGAAAGGGAGAACGATATTTAGGGAAAAAAGGGATAACATAGCTTATCTATGTCTTTTGGAAAGATTACCAACTCGCAAATAAAAGGAAGAACAATATTAGAGAAAATTAGGAGCGAAATAGCTTACTTATGTCTTTTGGAGAAATAACCACCTTGTGAAAGAGATGGAGTATAATATTTCGAAAAATGAGTTAAGACATAGCTAACCTATGTCTCTTGGAAAAATAACCAACTCGTAAAAGAAAGGGAGTACAATATTCCAAAAATTAGGAAAAGCATTTACCTATGTTTATTGAAAAAATAACCAACTCGTGGAAGAAAGGGAAGAGAATATTCAGAAAAATGAGGAAAGACATAGCCTACCTATGTCTTATGGAAAAACCAACTCGTAAAAGAAAGGGAGTACAATATTTAAAAAATTAAGTAGCGACATAGCTTTCCTATGTCTTTTGAAATGTTAAGCAACGGAAAACACTTAAGCGCACTCGCCCCATCCAGATGACTGCTCGCTTTGGAGACGAGGCTTACCGACATCCTAGGAACGAGCACTTTCCCACAGTGTGGTACTACGTGCTTCCGTGAAGGAGAAAGTCCATAGTAATTAGGCAAACAAGTTGGTATATGTGGAGTATAAGAATGGCAGAGCAATTTTTAGAAAGATGGAGAACGACACAGCTTACCTATGTCTTTTGAGAAAATAACCAACTTGTTAAAGGAGAGGGAAGCAATATTTATATTCCCGTAAAGGAAATGGAGGACAATATTCAGAAAATTGAGGGACGATATAGCTTTCCTATGTCATTTGGAGAATGTTAATCAACTGGTGAGAGAAAGTGAGGACAGTGATAAAAAAATAAGGTTATAGCTTACCTATGTCTGTTGAAAAAATAAACAACTTGTAGAAGAAACAATATTTAGAAAAATGAGTAACAACATGTGAAAGAAAGGGAGCAGGTAAAATTTTCAGAAAAATAAGTAGCAACATAGCTTACCTATGTCTTTTGAAAAATAACCAACTCTCAATAGAAAGGAAGTACAATATTTAGAAAAATGAGTAGCGACATGGCTCACCTATGTCTTTTGAAAAGTTGAGCAGCGGAAAACACTCAAGCGCACTTGCCCCCACCGGATGACTGCTCGCTCTGGAAACGAGGCTTAGCGACATCCTAGGAATGAGCACTTTCCCACAGTGTGGTACTACGTGCTTCCGTGAAGGGAAAAGTCCAAAGTAATTAAGCGAACAAGTTAGTATATGTGGAGTATAAGAAAGACAGGACAATGTATAGAAAAATGAAGAACGACACGGCTTACATATGTCTTTTGGAAAAATAACCTACTCCTAAAGGAATTGAAGGACAATATTCAGAAAAATGAGGAACTTTGAAAACGTTAGCAATTAAGGCCGAAAATTATCACTTTTATATGGATGATTGTCCCCGATTGCTGGAAGTTGACCCCAGCCAGTAGCAAATATAATAAATCGGTCAGGAAGTTTACAACCGACAGAAAATATTCCCTACTGGCTTACAGGATCTTTTCTACCGGCTGCACTTTCCCTCAGTGTAGTACTACGTGCTCCCGTGAAGGAGAAAGTCCACCGTAATTAGGCAAACAAGTTGGTATATGTGGAGTATAAGAAATACAAGACAATGTTTAGAAAAATGAAGAACAGCACAGCTTACCTATGACTTTTGAGAAAATAGCCAACTTGTGAAGTAAATGTAGGACAATATTCAGAAAAATGAGGAACGACATAGCTCACATATGTCTTGAGTTGAGTTGAGCAATTAATACTGAAAGTTACCCCTTGTAGATGGAAGTAGAATAGATGCTTGTTCTCTATGGCTGGAAGATGACCCCAGCCAGTAAAAAATATAATCAATCAGTCAAAATATCTAGCACCGACGAAAAATATTTACCACCGGCTTACAAGATGTTTTGTACGATCTGCAGCCTGTCGGAAGTTTGGCAAAGTGTAGGAATAAAAATGTACATACCTACATGAAAAAACAAATTCAAAGTCAGGAATTATAAAAACGGTATGTCGAACAAAAACAAAATATTTACGTGTGGGTTATACATTTGAATATTTTTACTTGAAGGTATACTAGCGTATGCTCGTATGCCTTTTGGGAAAAGGGATATGAAGAATTGATAATAATTATTGGGAATAGCTCACTATATATCATTTTGTTGATAAATTATAGATTCGTCAAACTTTTTGAATAAAAATTATTTGTAAAAGATCCAAAATATTTCAAACATGGTGTATTTATTTATTGCCATAAGTAGTAGTGAGAAATGAAGAAAGTATAATATATTGGGAGCATATAGGAAACAGCTGGGTATGTTAACAGAGCACTGTATGCTCAACAGGCACTCAAAACAAATGGGGTTTATAGACGGTGCCGTGTGCAAATCCTGTCACCTGGAGGAAGAAACTGCAGAGCACATTCTATGTCAGAGAAAAGAAGAGAAGACACTACATGAAAGGTTCATTTCTAAAGCTGATTGACTATTTCAAAACATACAATAAGCTGGAAAATGTAATCTAGATTCAGAGGGAGTTATGCTTACACAACTAAAATTGAAAGAAAAGGTTTGTGGAGTCGAACGGATGTTTAGGTGGACATCATAAATATAGGCCTACAGCTTGAACACTAATGATCTAATGTAAATTTGCAAGTGCGGGATCTATAAAAGTGCGTAACTTTTCACGAATACTAGATCCTGTTATAAAAATAGCATTTATTATACCAGATTCCGAACAATGATCGAACTAGAAGAGTAAACAGACGTATTATTTGATGTCAACACACACAATGTCAGAGTTTATTTATTCATTTTGCTTGATTCCACATATTGTATTATTTGAATCTACTAATAATACAATGACTTAAATTTATTGTGGTTCCTCGATATAATATGTTCTTTAATACTTATTATACAATATGTGCCCCTATAAGTTGGAATCATATGAAAAACTTTTTTATCACTTATTTTAGGATAAAGAGTTTTTCTTACTAAAAAGTTATGCATTATCTGAAACCTAGAATACAGTCATCAAATATAAAATTTTTCAGTCGTATACGAGGTTTGTCAAAAAATATGAGTTTTATCCAACAGTAAAGTACCTTTAAATTTGACAATATCGAAAAATGTTACTGAAAAAAGTTGAATACGTCAAAGCATTTAGTATGGGTAAAAATTAAATTTGTTTGTTTCTCACATTATTATGATGTTAATTTTATAACTTGAATTATTTGGAAAATAAATGAATATGCACTTATTCCGCGATTTAAATGCAAAATTATTAAAAAAACGTGGAAATCCCAAGAGATTATCATGTGTTTCGTAATCACCAGAGATAAATGTTCATTCAAAATAGACACATCAATAAAAAATAGAATATTCTTGAGTAAAGCTCATATTTTTTGAAAAACCTCGTATACGACTAAAAAATTTGATATTTGATGACT
>CAJUYI010000031.1:429429-456112 GCA_910591695.1 Galerucella pusilla
TTTTGAAAAACCTCGTATACGACTAAAAAATTTGATATTTGATGACTTTATTCTAGGTTTTAGATAATGCAGAACTATTCATGGGGAATAACTTTTCTTCCTAAAATTAAAAATAAAAAACATTTTCATATGATTCCAACTTGGGGGGACGTATTGTATAATTGATTTATATTGGCATTTGTTCACAAAAAAATGCAATTATTATTTTTATTCAGTCGATTTCCGAAGTTCAGTTGTAGCACACATTCGTTTTTGTTCCTCCGCATGAGCAAAGTCGTTGACTTTTTCAATTAAACTTTTCACAAGAGATCTTGAGTTTCCAACTTCTCCATCTCTTTTAGAATTCTTTCTCGTCTTCTTTTTATATAGCCAAAACTAATTTGTTGAAACGCCAATCATGATTCTTTGGAAATATTCACAAAACATTCTCGATTCAACGACTTGAAATTTCAAGTAATCTCACGCAGTTCCACTTGTTCGAACCTTCTCAATGCAGGATACAAATTATCAAACAAAAATAATACTTGAATTTTTTCCGAAGAGTCATGATTTGGGTGGAAAGTTAAATCACTGAATCGTTTTAATAATTCTCTTGACGATCACTTTTCAAACTTTGGTGCCTTTGTTAATATTAAAATAAGGAAGTTGAAAGGATTTTCTTTATAAAAGGTGTTACGGTCTCTTACAGAGTGAAATAATATTTCTGTCGACTGCCTTCCCTATTTGCTTCACATAGATCCACTGAAGTAGCGTTGAGAGCATTAAATCTATTAAGTTGTGAAAATAAAAATGTTTACAATCATTATAGGGTGGATGCATAATGACTGTCACTAAGAATTACTGATATTTAATCATTTGAAAAAATTGTATGGAATGCAAAGATTCTAAAGCAATCACTTATTTTTACATTACAATTGTGATTTTATGTATTCCAGTAAAAATTTGAATACAGAATATGACAATCCGCCATCTTAGCTAAAATAGCTATCACAAACGTGTGATGTCAACCTTCACTTCAAGCTAGCTATCTAGTTTCCACATTTCAAGCTCCACTTTAACATATTCCTCAATCTTTCTCCAAAACACAATTTCATCACTCTTGATACAGAATTTCTGGAAAAATTCAGTTCATTCATTGTAGTCCAAGGATTACTTCTACTTTTATGTGGTATATCAACATCTATGGATTTAAAAAATTGGTGCACTTTTCTTATTCATTCATTCGATTGGGTTGTGCTCAACAGTCCAGGCAAATGAACTGAATATTTGTACCATTTCCTATGTAATATGTACTTCCATTCCAAAAGCTTTGTGTATCCTATATATGCCACTAGTTTGACTGGGAGGATTTTCAGTAGTTGTAATGGTTGTATTATTTCCTCTCTGAAGTGCTTCCGTCTGAGTCCTTGTAAGTTCTCGCAAGCAGAGTATGTGAGTAGGTGTCTCATCATAGAGTTCACATTACCTGCACACAGGTTCACTAACTTCTTCTGAAGATTTTCATACAAAACAAAAAATCGTTATATCTGTTAATATTTCTCCAATAAAATAATTTCCGTATTTGAACAAATATTCTGGCACACCCATGAACCGACTGCAATAATAAACGAGAATGTGACAGTTCCATTATACCAACTTAAAACAAAAATAAAAGGTTTGTTCTCACAAGCATCATATGCAGACAGTCTTTGACAATACGGATTTGGCGCAAAGATCCTAAAGCATTCTCACAAAGATTTCTGATTCGTTTGATCAGTTTGAAAACTGTGTATTACTTGTCAGATATTTTATGCGAGAGCAAACTTAAAGTATAGGAATAAACTAAATCAACATTTCTCAAAAATATAGGTTAAGTCTGCTTATAAATGTTTTATTTAAGCAAAATTTCCACTTAGTACTGCAGGTTTCATACTTTTTATTCAGCGTTTGATGAAACTTGTTACAGTGTGTTACATTTAACAACAAATATCGGTAAAAATGTGGTGAGATCTTTTTGGCAATCAAAAATATTAATATTCTCCTGAATAGTCTCAATAAAAGGAAAACACCGACATTATTAACTTTTCTCGGCACTTTTATTATAATATTTGTGTGTGATTGAAATGAAGGTGAGATATTTTCACCTATTTATAAGTCGTTCTATTTGTTGTGAAAGGACTAGCCTTTTCAAAAGCAATATTGACTATATTTCTTGAAATAACTAAAAAGGATAATGGCGCCAAATCGGGCGATGCGTAATTTGAAGTTTCAAAAAGAATTGTCGTTTGCATAATCATGAACCAAACGACATAATTCGTTTTCGTTAACCATGTCCGTTAATCTAAGATATTAGGTTGCAGATCCAGTGTTACATCCTGATACATGTAACGGCGAAACAATAGGTTAGCGGTAATACTGGAACAAAGCGAGCTTTTCTCCATTTCGGTGTCCTGGAAAAGACAAAACCGTAAGCGCCGTAGCACAAAACGTTCTCGCTGCCATTGTGACTTCATTTTAGCTGCGTCATTAGATACATCAGACTGTGCTCTATTCTCGTTCGTTTTGGAACTTTCATTGCATCTACCAAATTAATTTTTGTTCTCGACAAACGGTATGACGAAATTGCCACAGTAGATTTTATTTTATTACATTCTGTCGGTTGTACTTTCTGGATGAGGTTATATTGCGAATGTCGAAACGCTGCATACTCTATACTATATATATATACATGCATTGACTTCATTTGTGATACGATCGTTTCTAGGGTGAAAAAATTAGGCCACTTTTTCCATGAAGTCGTCAAATGAATATAGTATTGCGATATGTTTATGGAGTTGCGTGCTAAATTTAACATGTTAAAGTAAATCGGAGCAGAAAATTATTTGAAGTTTCAGCTTGGAGAATCTAAAGCCGACAAATACTCTCCATAGACGTAGATACATTTTTATCTTGAATCTTTGGTGGGTGATAATTAATTATATAGCAACTAAACTTTGAATTGTGGGTTCAACTCATTTGTGATGAAATTATTTTTCATTGTTTCGGGAGAAGTAGGCACTTTTGAGCTAGACAATGAAGGTTATTTTTAATTTTTTCAATAAGGTGTTGAAGAAAAACACTGATACCATATATAGTATCTGTAGCCGTTGGGGAATATTTTTATCACAAAATATATCAAAATCCTATAATTTAGTTCTTATGTGAGTGAAAACAATAATTGTTTTAATTGATACATAGATCAACGTCACACTGCTGACACATTGTTCTTCAAAAATATTCACATCCTACTTGGGCACATCTTCGTCAAATGCAAGAAATCACAAAATGATCCATTCTATCAAATCTGGAAGTGAAATAATACTTATTCCCATCGAATATCCATTTTTCCATGTAACACGAAGTTTCCTTGAAAGAAAATACTCACAACACTGCTTGAACGTTACTAGGTAAAGGGACTGGCTGCTACGGAAACTCGCCGACTACATACTTAGTACAAAAACAACTGCGCAGGTCGCTATCTTTCATATTCGACCTTGATTCCTACACCGTAAAAGGGGATGAATGTTTGTGATACCATACGGTATCGGTAGGCGCTAATGGGTTACTATCAATTAAATTTTACAATAATAGGATAATATGAAAAGCGCTACTTGAAAGAATTGTTCGCTGTGTGAAACTCACAATTAGATCGTCCTATTACTTTTTCGCAATCTGTATATACACTCTACATATATTAAGACAAATAGTTCATGAGTCCCTCGTGAACAGCTGACGAACAATTTCTAGCGATTACAGATATTCCGTCTTGACGAACAAACTGTTTTGATTTTTTCCCTACTTATCTCGGAATTTTGAACAATCTGCCAAACTGGAGTAGAACTGTTAGCGAGTTTGCGTATACATCAAGCTCGAAAAGAGTTCGGAAACTGTGCCCTGCTCGATATACAGTACGAGCTTCGTTTGATGTGGAAATTGAATGTAAAATTAGCAGTAGGTATTGTTTGATAGATAGTAACAGATATTTTTTTTAATCATATCAAAAAACATTCTACAATATTTCGTTGACTGCATTTGACCTTAAGGATTTAGTAATAAAAGTTTATAAATTCGTCATTGTACCTACAGTAAACAGTACCATATCCGTAGTTGATAAAATTTGGAATACATTTAATTTATATCAGTGAGCAACATAAAAATTATTGGTTATACATCCCATAGCAAAACATTCATAACAGAAGCTTGCCCGACAAGATGAATTTCAACAATGAATTCACACCCATAATAATTTGTTCTTGAGCTACAACGTCTACTTAGTCCACAACAACTCGACTAACAATCTTCCAATTTGCTTTTTCAATTAAATTATAAATTTATCAAATTACTTCAACTGTAGCAAAATTATTAAGCTTATTACAGAAAGGTTGGAGGTTCTAACTGCTTTCAATAAATGTTTCATTTCCATCGAATCAATTACCTACACCACTCAGTTTGATTTCATTTTGTTTGAACACAATGAACAATACATTGCCTTTAGCTGTATTGCCGTAAATGGGAATTGGTGATATAGAACAGAAAGGGAGACAAGGAAAAAATTACAGAAAAGTGTATGTGTTGTTGTCGTAACTTTTTCCCACAAGATTAAAAGTTTTACCGGACAATGCAGAGATTAAACATCGATAGTAACAAATACTGTCGAACGGTGATGAACAGCTAATGGTATTGATTAGGTGCAGTTTTATAAAAAATATTTCAAGCACGGTAAATGAATAAAAAAACGCCCGTTTGGCAACCATTAGCCTTTTGTTTATTTGACAATCCAATTGGTAATGATTTCAACTAGGTATTCAAATACTCACAATTGTTTGTAAAATCCTATTATCGGGCTTAGTTTTAAAAAGGTTTCCTTTATTAATTTTTAGTATTGAAATACGCCCTGGAGCGGTTGAAAAGTCCATGAGTAGCATCCAGGTTTTCACCGTGGCCAGTTTTATCATAAAAATTAGGTCCGAGAATCATTCTGGCACATTTAAGCTTTAAGAATAGAGATTAATATTAATATTATATCCTTGGGTGTAAGATATGTGACGCTATTCTTCTGTAACGTTTACAAATTTTTGTACTTCTTTCTTATTTTTGGACTTCCTCCCAGTTTATCCCCCCTTTTTTGTATGTACGTATATTGGAGTGACAGTCTCTGAGACTTGAAAGATTTATGTGCCCTTTTTTTCTACTCAGCTCCTAAGAAAAGGTACAGAGACTTAGTAGCTCCTTTAGACCTGTACGTTTTCCAGAGGAATTTTGGGATTACGGTAAGTGTTCCTCTTCTATCCAGTAATCTCCTAGGTGTTGTGCCCTAGGATTCTGAAATTTTATGCTGCAATGTGACGCCTTTTTATCACGGGACAACCTTTTCACACATAACCTCAAAACGAATAATACAACACGATAATATTCTTGAAAATTGCTTTTTTCCACTTTTAAATTATTATTGTATCCAGCTAATACACACTAGTACACAAATTTACCAAAATCAACTAACTTTTGTTGTAGATTTATATTTAAATCAGTTACTACTTCTTTCCATGTTTCTGGAGGTTGTCCGTAATCAGCTGCCAAAATCGTGCGTTATTTGGAAACCCTCATTAATTTAAGACTGCGATCCGGTCATTTGACGCTTGAAGTCAACGTCGAGTGACGCATTAGAGAGATATCTATAACCCAAGTAGCGTATTTGCGCATATGTTATTTTGAAATTTAATCTATGCGCGAGTCGATCCTTAAAACAACGTTCCTAAATAACGTTACCGCTACCGTCAAACGTTTTGCAGGCAGTGTCGAACTATAGAATTTTTCGGATTACAGAGTACTGTCTAATATTCCCTCTACTCCGGAAATCTTTACAAAGCAGTACCTTGTAATCCGTTATACTCCGAAGTACAAATCATACTTCAATTATTGCTTCTTCTAGCCAACTGAGAAGTTGAATTTCTCTATTACTGGTTAATAATTTTTCATGAACAAATTCCAATATTTTGAGAATTCAGGGGTAGTACCTCAACAAAAACTTGTGCAGCATAACTTTGCATACCCAGGAGATTGTCTCTAACATATTTGCTGCTTGAAATAACCTACCAATATAAAATTATTTGAATAAAAATACCACTTGTTTAAAATTCAGCCAAAAATGACTGATTATAACGAGTACGTTCATAAAATATCGAAAACTGACAGTGTACCTGTCAGTCAGACGATGGGGTAAACGCTTCTCGTGGTGTGTTTGTGAATTATTTTCAATTTTTTTCTTAAATTTGGCTAGTAGTGGAAAAAATTGTATACACACCATGGAGGTGAAAACATTTATAAACCTCGCACCTTATTCCGCTCGTGGCAAAGCCCCTCGCGAAATAATCTGGGTGGTCGGTCAATAATAATAGTCTTCACCACATTGGTGTATGATATATAATATTTTCTAATGTGAAATTTAATCTGAAAAGAGAAAAACGAAAAAACCGCAATTCATAAAAAGTGATCAGTGTTTATATTAATCAATCAAAATGGAAAAAAAGGAAAAGTTTAATCATAATATTTTACTGTGTTCCATTGTTATACAAAACAAAGTCAGAGTTCGTCTGAAGATTGCACAGATTTATAACTGTCGTTTCACAACACATCCAAAATCGAAACAAGCATGTCGACCATTCCATTCTGTAAACGCTCGTCTGTCACACTGTATGAGATGACAAATTGTGGCAATTCAATTTCTCCAATGGACATGTAATAAGCTAAATGGAACGTAATGATTTGAAATTCCGCAAAAATACGCAACCTGACGTTCTTTTCTTACCGAAGATGAAAAAATATAAATCTTCTAAATTACTTCGAGTTTTGCTATATAAAGATTCGCACACAAAACGAATAAAGCTCGGTCTTTACAAAGCAATTTTATTCTATACCGAGACCCCTGGCTCACCACGCCAGCTTTTGGTTAATAACCGAAATTCATCCATAAATTTATTTTAATGAATAGAGTGTCAAATACTAAAATTTTAACTCCATTTAATATTTTGATAGTGATAAATAGTACATTTTATGCACGCGCGTGAGATAAGAAACTAATCATTTTATTACTCTACGCAGTTTTCATATCTCACTTCTTAATCAATCAAAATAGCTTTAAAAGAATAAACTACTGCAAGATGACAATGACCTTATCATTTGAAAGATTGTGAATCTTTTTTCTTAAAAACAGGATGAAAAGCTTCTTTTTAGCGATAAAGATATAGTTAAAATAATACCCTTTTTGGTGTGCGTCATCGATTGTGACATATATCCGGGTTTTCGGCATGTCGTTTATTTTATTTGCTATTTTGAGATATAGCTAACCTTAAATTTGATAAATAAGATCATCAGGATTGTATTTAGCCAAATTCGAAAAGGCTATGCAATTAATAATTACCAGCTTCTTTTTCTAACTGAAAATACTTGAGAACTTTCAAAATACTGATGTTTTTCCGTTTATTCATGCATATTTTTGTATTATTCATATAAATAAAACAATAAGATTAATATTCACTTTTCATAAATAATAATTGACCATAAACAACAAAGTACAGACCTGTCAAGAACTGTCAGTGTGACAGTAGAAAAAAAAGTAAGACTTATTGCCGCTACGGAAGTAACGCCTTCATAATATTTTAAACTCTCGATTGATAGGTTGAGCTTGAGCGTAATCTAAACATCAACCAATCAAATTTTTGTAGGTCAAAGATTAGGGTTAACGTTTGTAATACATTTCAACGGTTCATTATTGTGATATTTTGATTAGAATTAATCACAGACCTGCCCTCCTTTCATTTCTTCTTACGTAATGTGTTAGAAAGACATTAACAATCGATGACGCACACCAAGAAGGGTATTATTTCAACCATACCAGCTATTTTTTACGTTTAAAACAATTAAAGAAACAGAGGAAAAGTTACGTGAATATTATCCCGAATGTGCTCCGTCCCAGAGAATGATTTGTAAGAGGTTCTCTTCTTTTAAAAGTGGCCATATAAACACCGATGATAGTGAACGTCCAGGACCGTCATCAACTGTAACTATTCCAGAAACGGACAATAAAATCTGTGACCTTGTACATACTTAGCGATCGTCGAATAAAAGTACGTCAGAAATAAATATTTCAACTGAACGAGTGTGCAATATTTTGCATGAAAGGTTACATATGAAAAAAGGTATCTTCAAGCTGGGTGCGGTCATTGGTAAATACTCCGCTTGCATTCCAAGTGAATTTTTTCGTCGTTGTGTCACAGTAGATGAAACTTAGGTAGGTACATCCTTATACCCCAGAAATAAAAATACAGATGGAACAATGGATTTCATCCGAGGTACGTGCTCCCAAGAAAGCAAAAGCCGATTTTTATGGCCAATAAGGTCATAGCCACAGTGTTTTGGTATACCAAAGGTGTAATCTTTATTGATTAATTAGAAAAAGGGAAAACGACCACTCTACAATATTAAGCTGACACGTTTTGATGCCGAAAAAACTACCGCATTTGTTGAAGAAAAGAGTTTTGTTCCATCACTACAATGCTCCTGTCCATTCGTCTGCTATTGTTGCAAAAAAATTAGCCGAACTGCGTTACAATTTATTGCCTCATTCGCCATATTCACCTGATTTGGCTCCCTTCGATTACTTTCTGTTTCCAAACTTGGCTTGAATGAGAGCGATTACGGGCAAATAAAGAAGCGACTGCAGAGACAAACGCATATTTCGCGGAACTTCCGAAAGATTCGTTTTTGGATGGTTTGCAAAAATTGGAAACTCGCTGGAGTGTGTATGAAGTTGAAAGACGATGAAAAATAACATATTTTTTACAGTAAAGTAACTTTTTAATTGAAAGGTCACTACTCTGTCAAACCGTCCTCGTAAATAGTCAGATATGGCTTTTTAAAATACCTAGTCAGTATAGTTATCTAGCTATGTATAGATTAATAATTTTGGTAACTTTATTAAATTAGTGATCAAATATTGCAAAAGCTACACCGACTGCACAATCAAATTGATGCAAACAAAGCATCAAACAAAATAAACAGACATGTCACCATAATAATATGATCACATAAATGTTTGCTACTGATGTTGAACGCAAAGTGGAAATGTACTGTATGTATATTTTTATATTCGAACTTGCTCTATGTAACACATTTTACATTGTTTTATATCTCTAATTTTGAAACACTGATTATAAGCACAAAATTAAAGCATCTCAAGTAAGATAAAGGCAGTTTTTATAAAGGAGCGAGTCGAGTTCGTTAACCTTGAAGGCACTCCTGACAATAGGTATGATTTTGAAGAATTGCTACACGATGTTTGTATGCATGAGTTTCTCAAAAAAATTGGGGTTTTGTAATTCAAATTTAGCAGCAACACGGTAAAATACTGAAAATACATTGAAAAAGTGTATTGCTGTTTTAAAATTCGTTTCAATGGAGTTGATAATAAAACTGAGCACCTATAATAAACGAAAAACGGAGGTCGGATTTCTCTTATTTATGTTTTACAATGTATCTGGACTAAAAAGAAATAAATTGTAATCGGTCAAATGACAATAGGTAGCAGAATACATATGAAGCATAGGCAGTACCAAACGGTCCATAGTCGTAGAACAGGGTTAATGATTATTTATGATTTTTGCTTAACGTTTATTATATTCAATATTATAATGAGAATACAAAGTAATTGTGAACTAAGACTTATATACACACACATATTCCTATAAAAAATAAAGAAATTATGTCAAATTATAGCTATAATATATACAGCATTATTAACTTGATTCTTCATCAGATAAATCTGAAGAATCTTGTTGTCCTAAGTTAATAATTCATGTCAATCTCTTATGGTTTCTTCTCCGGGGGAAGAGTAGGTTGACCGAGGTTCCGGCATTTTCTCTCACGTAAATATCTATTAATCGTTGATTCTCCTACCCCAATCATATTGGTCGCGAACAGGATTTGTGGGGGTTTTGGTGCACAAGAATATCATGAACGTTCAGGATTAGTCTTTTTTCCCGCAAAGAATATGAACTTTTGCTAATTCGTTCAATAGGAATTGGAGAAAACTTGAACATATCAATTAGACGAATATACGTTACTTGCTAGTTTGGCGAATACTAACTACCTCGAATTTTATTTTATACAGGTACTTAGATTTAGATATTAACAGTACGGGGCAGGTAGCTTACAACTATTTTATGGTCCGAACCCCCGATCCGTGCTATCAACTCCATTGGGACATACTTTAGTTAGAAAATTATTGACCCAAAATTATTAAATACGGAGTGATAACTAACCTATAAACAATAGTATATTAGGTATAGTGTAACTATTGTTAATGTGATGAACCATAATTTTTAATCCCTTTGAAGGAAAAAGCCGCCCAATGGCGCGCATAAAATTTTTTTATAAATTCGAATATTGTGAAATAATGCTTTTCAAATGCATTTCAAATTGATATAATGGATTAAAATTAACCTGCATAAAATTTGTAATACAATTCAAGGTCATCACATTAACTTTAGTTACACTATACGGAGCAAGAGTTGAAAGTAACCCATTACGTACGAAGTGAAAAAGTAAAGCACACATGCTGATGACTGGGGAAAAAGGTTTTCCTTGATTAGAATGGCTATTCTAAATAAAGAACATAAATTCAACAGGTTGGTCTAAAAATTATAATATTGTTTTCCACTTAACAGTTAAAACACAAAGCAACAATTTTCTTAATGATCGTCTTCAATATCGGTCTAATTTAAACTGTTTTTATTATTTGGAGTCGTTGAATCTTAAAGGCCAAAGGTGCAATACAACGAGCAAGAAACTGCAGCAAGGTCACTGAATTGCGAATATTTAACATCATGCAAATCTTTTTCATTGCCCAAAGGAAAAAACTGGGTGAATCTCTATCGATTATCATATTACATCAGTCGCCACAATTTCCAGATAGGTTACTTTCGATTGGAAATAGTTGGTTGCCAATACAAAGGAAACTAGATTTCTCCCTAAATGACGCTAAAAATAAAAAAGCGATCTGACGAAGCGACCATTTTAAAACAAAAATCGACGGGTTTCAGGATTTCCCCTAAAACGGTTTACAAAATAATGAATTTATTCCTCTCATTTGTACCATACTGTATGTATTGTTCCCTATACACTTTTTGTTTTATTTAATTTTTGTTTATCCTATTGGAAATGCTCTAAGAAATTATTACTGTTGTTAAAAAATGTTATCGAAAAAATTTATAAGAACACCTGAGAATTAACTTATAGAGAAGAATGTTAATATCAACATTACATCGTTCACATCATAACACTCAAAATAAAATTCATTAAAATCCTGTGTGGTTTCATATTTAAAACCCACCCTGTACATTTAAATCTTAAATGAAAATCATTCGTACATGAAACAAATTTAAACAAAACTGTTGGTCTGAATACCTCATATGGACTGAATATTAGAAATTTTTGATGTTATTTAGGAAGTTTTTGATTATTTTATTCAAAAATGTACATTGTTTATGTTCTATACTTATAGCTTGGGTACTTACCTACTGATTGTTAGATAATTTAAACTAGACACAAGTGTATACATTCAAAAGGGCTTTCTTAAATATGAACCAAAAAATAAGTGTGGTTGATAAAAATCTTTTTTATCAAATAAAATCGAAAAATAAATAGTTGCACAACAAATATAACATTTTTTATTAATTTATTTACGGGCATTACTCATTCTTTTACAATAATTAAAACTTAAACAGTACTACACTATAACATCATTTTTCAAAAAGTATCGAATAAAAATAAAAATAGAAACATAACATTCAAATCTACTAAAACAAAAATTAAAACATATTCTACCCAATCTAAAAGAAACAAACATTTTTCTCCTCTCATTTCATACCACGAAGTGACCTTATAAAACACTCTAACCTATTGAGGAAATCTTTTTGTACAAGAGAAATATTGATAGAACATATTAGCTGATCTAGAGCTTCTTGCATGAAATGAAGAATGAAATTAATGTTACTAAGTAGGTATGGGAATCTAGAAGGAAAATTTAATATCTCTGATCATATTTTTAAGATCATCATGATCTCTTCTGGTTTTCAAAGGAGACTTGTGGAGGAGATTAAAATCATTCTATATTCATCTAAACAAGGAATGTTAGACTTAAATGCTAGGTATCTTGGAAATTTACATTGAACTTGCTCCATTTTGTGAATATAGTGGGTATATCGAAGATTCCAAACCGAAGGTCTGACAAGGGAATTGTATAGTAATTGGATTGCATAAATATTATCAAAATCTATGGTAGTTTTTGACAAAACTCAACTATCTCGATACCATATATTATTAATGTGGAAGGAAAATAATAAAGATGAATCAAATTATGGTTTTAGAACCTTAATTACTGATACCCATGATATAATGGAATCATTAATTTTATAATTTAAATTTTCATCCATATCCTACTCCTTGAAAAATATATTAAAAATGAAATGAAAAATCAGATTGAAACATTCTATAATCTTCTGCACAATGAGATATAAAATTACTTAAAATTACAAATTTCTTCATTGATACTAGATATTGAAATTTAAAAATTACCGACACTGATATTACTACAAGAAATTGCATAGATTATATTGCTTGCAAATCAATAAAGAAGATCAGGGCCCATCATACTATGTTAATCGAGATGTTAATTACCATAAAACATTTCAGTAGGTAAATTATTATCTTTCCATTTTGATTTTACAAAATTTCAAAACTGATTAACATCATCATAAACAACTAGAGGAATCTGTTAGTTTTCTATATAATCTTTGAAACAAATTTTAACAAGTTTCTGCACTCTGAGCGCAATTGAGTAAAGTTAATGTAATATCCTTCCTGTTACTGGAATTTGTCAATTTCTTATGAACCTGCTTTTTGAAAATTACCAATTTTCTTAATTCTTTTGAATACTATCTAGGAAATTTCTTTTAGGTATTTTCTTTTGAAGTAGGTTCATACTACTGCATGTTTGATTGAAGATAATATATAAAAAAAATATACCTATATAATGCTTTAATTTGGAATGAGTGATCATTAAAAAACTATCCCAATTAATTATCAACTATATTTATATCAGCTAACTTATAATCATAGTAAAACTTATTAGGAAATTGATGACTAACCGAATGACTGCACAGGATAATTTTAAAAAGCAACAGTCTTTGTTAGAATAATATATGGCAACAAATTGGAGTATATATACTGCTATAAGATAATGCTTCAGACTAAAATATGATGACCAAATTCAATATCCTAAAACAATTTAGAAACCAGGACAAGCAACTTAACTAAAGGTTGAGGGTATATACTATCATGTCTATCATAAAAAGTATACCTATATTGAGGGAACTAAATCAAGTTTTGAAACCAAATAAAGAATACAAAGTATATACAATGTCTGACTACATGTTAATTGAACTAATTTTTGGTTGTATTTCGAGTTAAGAGTTTTTAAATAAATACAAATTTGGTTTTCAAATATTGACAGCAAGTGATCTAAGCTACTTGTGTTTTTATCGAGCAGTGCACGATTAATAATGGACAGAATTAAATGAAACTTGGAGGAAAATTATAATGTAATGTGCTTTACAATTCCATATTGCCAAAAGGACAATATTTAATGATTTTGAGAATGAGATAATTTTGATTCGACTCGTATATCATAGAAATGTCAGAATTTTATGACTTTTCATGAAAATCAAGTTACCTGGGAAATTTGCTCCCATAAGAAATGTATTGGAAGGAAAAGTCAGTAGTCAGTCTATCTTGAACCTTCTGCCAGTGAAGAGGCTCGCTGGCGATTCAAAAAAACAAAAGAATAACTTGTGACAGTGAGCTGCTATGAAAAATATGGATAGATAAGACACATTTGTGAGTAATCGTTTTCATAATAAAGTTAGCACTACCTAAACCTAGAGAACATCCAATCCAAGCTGCAAATCACTACGTATTCATTATAATAGACAATTTATTAATCGTATCGGTATTTCTTCTACTTAACCTAGAAAGGACAAAGTGATTAACGTTCACAAAACATAAACGAACTTATATCAACGGATCAATCTGTCACAACTTCAGGCGGTAATTCAAATATAATTTCAAATGTACAAACGGTATAAATACATTGAATATTTTAAACCAATGTTATATGAGCTACTGTGTATGTATTCTGATTCTTGAACTTTTGTTGAATAAAATAATTTATTAAGAAGAAGAATTTAATAAGAAGAGGTGGGTCTTGATGTTGTATTTTATTAGCAGTAAACTCACAAATTTGCTAACAAACCGCCCGAGGATTACACCGTTACATGTTATATTTAATAATAGTTAAGTAATTATTAAAGTTTTTCACTTAGGTACCTAGTAAGTATTGACATTTAGGAAATTTGAAAAAAGTTTTTAAAAGAGAAGGAAATTTCCAATAAAAAAGTTCCGACTCCCAAAACTACCTCCATTATTTATAATTTTAATTCAACGCTGAAAATAGGTCTTAGCCCGTCATTTTGGGTATACGCACAAATTGAATGAATTTTTTCAAAAATATGAAAGAAATTATGGTGTATTTTGAACAATTCTTCTCAACAAGCGAAGTAATTGAGAATTTCCCACTGTTTGAGGATCATTTTTAGTAATTCCTTGAATGTTCATACTTTTCGAGATATTTTGAATATTTTTCTTTACTATTTATAATCAAACCACATTGAATTAATATCGTTTTCTTATTTTTACAGATTTTACCGGTCTCGTTTCGGCTCAACAAATGCGATATGCCTAAAGGTAGGAGAATGTTGTGACAAATAACAAAAATAAAAATAATAGTTTATATTTTAAGGAATTTATTGAACTTTTGAAGCAATTAATAATTTCTTTCACGATTTCTGACTGTTTTTTTTCTATATATAATTTCTCTATTCAAATATTTTTGAAATTTTAAGAAATTATTTTTCATTTTTGTTATCTAAAAAGTGTACCCGAAATGTATATTCATTTTTAATAATTTTATAAATAATCTAAATATTGGAAACACCCCATCAACAGGATATTTGGATATTTTGTTTCCGTTTCTTCTTAGCAATTTGACGAGAATAAGTAACAACTATTAAAAACACGACACCGAAGGTGGAGTGTTTTTAGGTTGACAGTTATTCGAGTCAAATTGCTAAAGGAAACAGTTTAGAATTTGAACAACACAAATTTACCCAATATCAATACAAACCTCGAGTGTAATTTGGCAGGACAATTTAATGAATGAGAAATTTGGAAACATATCAATGCAAACTTTATTCATGAAACATAAAAAATAAACACATTTTTATTCTAATGTACAATTATTAAAAACGCAGTCATTGAAATTCATACTAGGAACAGTGATATTGATGAACAATTGAATAAGTGAAAAAACCACTAGTGTATTTGTCGCTGTAAAAGTTAAAGCTAACTTTTGTCGCTGTCAAAGTGACAATTGCACTGAGGCATATGCGATTTTTTATACATGAATTAAATTGTCCATTTTATTGTGAATTTAAAATTTTTGGAATATTACGACACTAGGTAAAACCGATTGCTCTAGACAACACAGAAAGAAAGGAAGAGAAAAACGACGTTCTGGGTGTTAATAGGTCTACCATTCAACACAATTTGATATTTGTTTTTGAACAGAGGGTTATTGAAACAAAAATAATAAAATATAAGAAATTAATTTCATCAACTCTATAATATAAAAAGAAAAATCACTTGAAAAATTAATTTATATAATATTTTGAGACATCTAAAATTTTTTCCCCAATTTAAAACCTCGATTTAGTCTATTCTAAACAAAAAAAAAGCTTAAATTCGATTTATTTATTTAATTTCAGCCCTAGAACCACAACGTAACGTAACTGAAACAATAACCACAACGTGGGGTCGCCGGTGACCCTTTTTGAAATTACTTCTAATATGTGGCACAAAGAAAAGATAGGCGTTGACTATAGGATATAAAAGTGATATATAACTATGAAAAACTATGATAAACAAATAATCGATAAAATCAACATATTTGATACATAAAGAAACTTAAAAACAAATTCTTGATAAAAAATAGAAGATCAAGTAAGATTACAATTTACAGTCTTCACAAATGCTAAATTGGTGTTCTGCCTACATATTTTTTTACAATGAACGCAAATATGACGTCCTTTTCGGTCCCGAGATCTTGGGCAAAAGTAACAACGACGTGAACTGTTTTGGGGTTCTTGAGGCGGGAGTTCGTCACGATATCCAAGGTAGTCGCGAATAGATTGTCTTAATTTTCTTGGCAAGCGTTTATTTTCTGATCATTGCTTCATATAATCGACTACCAAAACGTCAGCTAATTTTTTTAGAAAATTAGATCGAGTATCACCTTGGTCCAACATTTGCAACTGATGCAGTACAAATGAATTGATTCCAGCAGCGTCTAACATACCATATAAAATTCTTGAAGGCCATCTTCTCGTTTTTCGGGCAACATTTTTTGAGTGACAAAGCTGGTCAAAGTTTTTGCTTTTTATCATCCATTTTCCTGTAATAATAATAATTAGGACACGAAAAAATAAAGTGAACGTCTAAACTTACCTTGAAAAAAGTATAACGCAAACCACAACGTGGGGTCAAAACACACGGAATAGCTTATAGCCGGCGATAATAAAATTTTGGCTGGAAAACACATATGCACATCAACATGTACTGAAGCTACATGGACCCACAGCCAGTGTTGCCAGGTATTACAAACTCTCATGCGCCAATGTTGACTTTAAAATGCTCCAACAATGCACCACCTATGGTTTCAGATAACGCTCTATTCTAATTTTTAATCTATGATTCTAATTAATACAACGTGACCACATTTGACGCTAGAAGCTAGCGTAACGCGTAAAAACTACGGCAGTAAATTTAAATATCCGCTATTAAGTGCTTTTGTGTGCCAAGAATTATTTTACTAATACTAATGCAGATTTTTCATGAGATTTTAAAAAATTATTTACAAATTGCTTTCGAAAATGTTGTTATATCTACCTATCTATTCTTACTTCAAAGTAAATAATGACTAAATATACATGTTACTATACCAGTTATTAAATTTTCGATTTTTTTCTATTTTGCCCATATGTTCCCTTTTATTTTTATCTGGAAGACTGGAAACCGATAACGGCAAAGAATATACCAGTGTATTCTGTGGTACCGGTAACAGAAGTCAGAACTATAGAAAAAAATTGTCAGCTGTCACCTGTCAGTGCTGTCTCAACCACAGACAACAGCACATGACACTTATGTTATGTCAGCAGCTCTCTTGTCGCCTTCTTTTTTTTATCATCTACAGATGGTCTGGTGTCTGGATAACTTGCTAAACTCTTTGACTATATCGTCAAAGCTAAACAACACGCTTAAGTTCAAATTTTAAAACGCCACTCTTGACGCTCTGGCGCATTTACTAAAATTTTAAATGCGCCACTTTGACGTGAATGCGCCACGCATGGCAACACTGCCCACAGCTCGGAGACTAAAACGCGCGCAATCGTATTCGGAAAAAACCAAACGGCTGGGTCACGGGCGACCCCACGTTGTGGTTCTAGGGTTAATGAAAAATTTAAATTTTTTCAATATTAAAATGCTCCCAGAACGTACTTAGTACAACTAGATCTTCCAGACAACTCAGAAGAAGAGACATCAATTTAGATATTATTTCGGTTGTTTCCAATTTTTCACATTTTACTGTTTATTTTTTTTTATCAGCTGAGAATTTTTTTTGTAGTTACAGAAATTTTCAAATCGTTGTATGCCTGTATTTATATTACAATATGTGAACACAGAAATTTCCTTGGGGACACTAGAAAACTTGTAGTTTTTCAAAATCTTTTTTTTTAACGTAATCACTTTAAACTTATTCTTATACTTCCAAAAACTTATCGGTACAAAGTAATAATATTTCACCAAAGACACTTTTTGTGCCCAGATTACCTACTTGGACTACTTGCTAACTTGAGGTACTTTGGTTAACCAGTTTTTTTCAAAATTAGATCTACTCAAAATTATATTGTTTGAAAATATTAAATTCTATTATAATCTTAATCTGGATACTGCACCGGATTGAAGTTGAACAATTTCATTTTTAAGACAAGTTCATCCTCACTCTAGAAGTTCTAAGCTATTTTTGATTCTCACACTTTTTCCAATTAGAATTTTGTAGGAACTTTTCAATTTTTTTATTACTTAAAAGAGTGTTTGGTTAATATGGTGAGATTTCACGAACTACAAGGACTAGGCTGTCGGGATACGCTCATCTTCTCTATAGTAATCGACTTGTATGATTTATTTAATTTAGTAAATTACAACATGAGATGTGTATTTAGACAGTACTCTGAAATGTAATCTATTTTGAATAACATGCAACCGATTTTTATAGATAGGTGAGTTACTTTATAAACACAGGTACTGGCTTGAGGTGGCTCTAACGTAGTGGACTTAGAGTCAGTATCATAGGGAAAATAAGTGATGTATGCCTTTGACTAAGAGATAAATGTGGTGGCAATCGCCGGTCGTTAAATGGAAATGGTCGATTTCGGGTTTGAGTGATGGTTAATGGTAAAAATGGGGCAGTCCAAATGGTGTTGGGATGGAGATTGCGCCGTGGATGGTTCCAAATGTAAGTGTTTTAAATATTTTTTTTCTTGATTGGCCACTGCTTATTGCTACTATTTTATGCATAACTAATGATATGTTAATTTGAAGCTACTCTTTGTAAGCAATGATAAACATTTAATTTGTTGCTGAATATAGAGTAGGGTCTAAATATAAGGAATAAACTGATCATTTCGTAAGCCTGCGAAAGACGAAAAACCAATGATTATTACTACAATCTCAATGAGTATCCGTTCTTTGAGTTCATTAGTAGCTTGAGGTCTATTTATGTGCACTTTTATTTTGTAGTACCCTATAAAAAGAAATCGAGAGGTGTTGAATCAGGGACCATCCAATTCTTTGTCTATTATTGTCATCTAATATTAACCTTCATTGTTGTATCATGGAAAGCCATTTTTATCTTATTTTTCGGGAGAAATTATGGTGTTATTTATTCACCATTCATTCCTCGAATTATGAGGAAGGAGTCTGGAGTTTGGAGCAGTCCCAGCACAAAAAATAATGCAAAAAAGCGTACTAAATGTATAATAAAAAATCAATGCAGTTTTAACAACCTGTGAAAATGATACAACACCAGGGATAATAAAACTTTTCAACCGGAAAATTTAGTTTGTTGAGGATTGAAGCATATTTTTTTACGAAACAGAAGCTATTCAGTCATTGTAATTTCATTTCGTAGTTCAACAACAAGCGCTATTTACATGGGTCATTTCATTTGTTTTTATGGTCATTTGAGTTTCACTAGTTGTTCCAGTCAAAGATATGGAAACACTAAAATATTCCAAAACTATTCAACAATATAAATGAATAAATAAAATTGAAATTATATTGAATGAAAAAAAAATATACAGGGTGTTTTCAAATGACACTTACAACGTTTGCATGTGGATACCTCTCGTAAAATTAGACAAAATGATATAAGGTTTGGGGGGTCCAGCCTATTTACTTTTCCAAATTGGGGTGTTGAGGTTTTGAAAATTTAAGTGTTTTAATATGATAACTTTAAGATGGATAGATAAATTAATTTCATATTTGGCAGGTTGTTTTTAAATATGGAAGGGCATATTTTGACCAAGAAACATATTCCAATTCTTGATCCAGTGGTGTACATTTGGAAGAATATGTCACGTTTCCCATTTTTTACGCTACTGGCATTTGAAGTTATTTTCAATAAATTTTGTATTCCTCAATGGTTTCCACGTGAAATACGAATAATCTTACCATTTCAAAAATTTGTAGTTTCCAAGATATTTAATGATTTCATGAAGTCTGCAAGATCACTTTTCAATAACTAATTTTTCCTTGTAGAATATGTAACAGGAACCAATTTATGGAACAGCAATGCATCTAAAACATTCGGAGAAGATTGTTAGAAATATTTCTCCAAACTTGTGATTTTATTGAAAAAAAAGAAAGAACCCATGCAGCTATTATACAGGAATTGTGCCAGTCTTTCCGAGGAATATACGATTTTTAATGAGAAAACGTTGCAGATTATGTATAAATGTGAATGGACGAAATTTTGAAAATCTCTTGTAATTTGTTGGCTGCTCAATTTTTTTGTTGATATTATCACAAGTTTGGACAAGTATTTTAAACAATCTTCTCCAAATGCATTGCTGTTTCATAAATTATTTTCTGTTACATATTCTTACCATTAGAAGTTTCGCAGTTATTGAAAAGAATGAAATGAAAATATATTTTTCATTTAATTATTGAAAAGTGATCTTGAAGACTTCAGGGAATTATTAAATATCTTGATATCTACAAATTTTTGTTATGTAAAGGTTATGCGTTTTTTACGTGAAAACCATTGACGAATACAGAATAAAATGAAAATAACTTCAAATGCCATTGGCGTAAAATATGGGAGGGTAAAGGTGACATATTCTTCTAAAAGAACACCACTGGATCAGGAATTGAAACATGTTTTTTCATCAACATATTCCCCTTTACATTTAAAAACAACCTGCCAACTGTAAAATCAATTTATTTATCCATTTTAAAGTTATCAAATTGAAACTTTTACATTTTTATAACTTTATCACCCCGTACTTCGAAAATTAAATAGGCTGGACCCCTCAATCTTCACATAATTTTGCGCAATTTTACGAGAGGTATCTACTTGCAAACGTTGTAAGTGTCATTTGAGAACAACCTGTATAATCACTTATACGGGGTGAACCAGGTGTACCAAAAACTTCGTACTTGATAGAAAGACTAAAAGTTATTATAGTACTTTATGTAGATTTTTTTTTACTTGCTCCGTCATTGTTGTGAATTGAAAATGTTTTTATTCACAACCATATATGTAATTCTGCCATTACTAACGTCATTGAAGGTTGAGTAGTGTCATATTACACACCTACTTCCCGCCCTGACTTCCGCCCTTTGAAATAATGTAATCGTTACCTAATATTATTTATTTTAGATTAATATTACTTATAATTAAAATATAACACATTGATAAATATTATAATACCTATTTCTGGAGGGGTACAATCAATCAATTCTTCATCGTATGACATTTTTCTTAATTTATTATTCGTGAACTTAATATCTACCAGACTTTATCTGACGTTTATATATATTGGTGACAGCTGGCAAATGAAATATTTTAGGTGTGTTCAGAACGAAGCAAAGATTTATTAATTTTGATCGGGATATGATGGTTGTAAATAAAATAGTATACAAACCTCGAGATAATAGCTGCGCGTCTCGGTTAACTAACTAATCTCTCGACAGTAATGAAACTCTTTCCACCTCGGTGTGTAATATAATATTTATTTATAATAATTATAAACTTGCCTGTTGAATATAAGAAAAATGTATCAAATAAAATGCTTCCATCTACAAATGACTTAAAACTGTTGCCATCACCTTCATCGTCATCTTTGTGTGACCTGCAACCGATGCCATCCTCATCGACGTCATCTACTTACCAGTTAACACCAAATAACTCCACTGGACCGGCCATTTTAAATAATTTACAGAATGCAACAAATTGTGTTTCTAATAGTAATATTTATAATAATAAATAGTTTTTGGTTGAAGTTTTGTATTTGTATGTAGAAATAGAATAACTTTTGTAAAATGGGTTGGTATAATTTCTTGTGTATACGGTAGTAGAAGAAATAATGTTCCTAACTCATGCGTAAAGTGTCTCTTTCCCGCCCTTGACAGCTTGCCCGAACTCCGCTCCGCGTCGTTCGGGTCAACTGTAGTCCCGTGCGGGAAAGTATCACTTTCCGCACTTGTTAGGAAAATAACTATTTTATTCTGTTATTTAACGTCGGTCTATTTCTGCGACTGAGGCTAATCACCGACGCCGGGAGTACTCTACCCATACCCGGAAATTTTGGCGAACCCACTGGTGTTCCAACCAGTGGTAGCGTTCTTTAACGAGCCCAACATCCATGGACTCGGGACCTCGGTTTTACGTCTCTTCGACAGCATATCTACATTATACCTCGTGCTCATTGGTATAATGCCTGCGAGCTGTGATATGCTACTCACCTTAGTAGTCTAAAGTGCACCCTAGTAGTCTAAAGTGTTTCGCTGCAGGCTGTACGGGCCCTATACGATGGTTTTCCCTACCATGGTCACCCATCCATGTCCGACCTTGCTTGACTGTAATTATCGCATCAAACGTGTTCCACTACAGTGCTGGGTTGTCGCCCTTCTAAAAAATTGAATGTAACACTACTTGGCATTTATTTTATATCTTTTCAGTAACAAGCAATTTTTGATTCATTAATGCTCAACGCCAAGAGTTAACTAGCGCCCAACGTGGATATACTCTCAAAATTATCTACCTCTATAATTTTAATCACTTTTAAATCGAAATTTATATGCTTCTACTCTATTGTTAATTTTATATTACTATCAGTAGAGTTATTCAAAGGACGACTTTAGTCATACCGTAAAATGCTGCTACGTTCATTTTAGCAGATAAATGGCCAATATGAATTATCTGAAATTGGTGTAATATCGTCCATTTACGCCATCACTTTCAGATGTATTCATAAAGCGAAGTATAGAGACGTCAAGACAAGTTATTTATCTACGGCGTCGAGAAATCATAAAGATAATGGTTTCAAAGGAGGTGAATATTTAAAGGCAATTACATTTCTAATACAAACAGGCGCGTGCTGGAATGATTTTAGAGCCCTCGGAGTATTCGTCATCGAAAAATCAATCACAATCGACAATAAAAGGATGTAAATAATTCCCAATACAATTTCACAAGCTTCTCCCATGACGTGAAGATAAAATAAATATTTCGATTCAAAACAGTCGCAAAATGTGTAAAATTTCATTCTAAAGCTAATTTCTCACTTTTTAGTTCCATTGCTTATGAAGCATGTTTTGTATTTTTTTTTTAAATGTGACTTATAAATGGAACTTCCTATATTTTATTCGATACTATAATTGTCATCGGTCCTTGACGAGTTTACAAAATTTGAATTGAATCTGTAGAAGTGAAGATTGATTTTACTTTTCATATTCATTTGGTATAATATAAATATAACAAATATTCGAACTTTTGATTTTGATATTTTGGCGCCACGGAGCCAGCTAAAGTATTTGCTCTATTAGACCGTTTCAAGCAATAAGCGTGTCTAAAACGATATAGCCCCATGATTTTTTTTATAAAACAAGTTTAAGATTTAATAAAACCCTATATTCCAGTACTATATTGTATTGACGAATTGTCGAATTAATAAGTTCGTCCAAAGTGGGTCAAAGTCGAGTGCAAAGGAGTCGGTAACTAACAAAAAAACAAGCAAATAAACAAACATACCTATACTTTGGCAAGTTTATCTGAAGCCGTGAAAGGAATGCAGTCGAAATCATTCGATATTGCCACGTTTAACTATGAAAAGCTAAGTATGTAGTGATAATGATTAGAAAATAGAAAAGGGACTTATTATTATTAACAATATTAACAATATGATTGAACGTTAAATCTTTAATGTGCTTTTTTCCTTGGATTTTGTCTATTAACATTATTTTTCCAATTTATGAATATTAAAAGATGAACACTTTTCCAAATTTGCTATGGGGTTCTTCAAGCTCTGGCAGCGTTGTGCGAAAACCATAATGACCACACCCTCCGAACTACATAATTGGTGATTTTTATCGTAGGGCCAGACCAGCTGACTTCTTATTGGCAGCGCGTTAAGAAATAAGTTCAAATGCACCTTTAATTTTCTTAAATTCGCTCTGGTTCAATAAAAAAATGTATGACTATGTTTAAAAAAGTAGTACACCATTTTCATAACACTTTCGAATACTGAAAACACCACAGCGGGAATCGAACCGTGATACTTCACGTTTAATTTCAAATTTTCCGTGCTTCTAGCCGTCTGGCTATCTCCTACGCGGCTGAAAGTATTCGAAAGTGGCATGGAAATGGAGTTCGACTTTTTTAAACATAACTATTTTTTTATTAAACCAGAGCAAATTTAAGAAAATTCAAAGCGCATTTAAACTTATTTTTCAACGACCTTTTCAAATCTGCTATTATTTTTTATGAACGCTATTTGGTAAAAAAGTTGACAACTTTGTACAGGAATCTCTCTGTCGCATCTTATAAACTCAAAACAGTCTAACCTATAGAAGTAAAAGTCTAATAGGATTACCTAGAATGAAAAAATGGGGTGTCAAACCCATCCACCTGAAGCGCTAGTTGCAATTGAGTTGTCGAAATAGGCAAGAATTTCGAGGAAAGAACAAACCGCATACCTAGTAATTCTACAGAAAAATCCCAGCATAGTGTTGTCATGGAACAGATTAGCAATATAGAATAGAAGTTGAGGAATGGAATCAAATTCCTTTAGAAATATTGGGAGAATCATGTGTATCGAATGGAAATAATTCAATAGTATTATTATAATTATCGTCATTGTGAGCAGATTTTAGTTTAAAATATTTAACCAACAACAACATCAACTTTTCAATTGTCATCTGAATACCGTTAAATCAAAATAGCAGTATGGGATTACGAAAATATTTTAAATTGGAAGGAAGTATTTTTAAGTATGGAAAGAAACGCAGGGCGTAATGACAATAAATGAGGAGCTTCGGGATTTATTTTGATTTTGAGTATAAAAGCAGGAGTAGCTTGTTTATCATCTCTTATTTGATATTGAAGGAATGCTTCTAGAAAGACATTGTGGATTTTCAGTAGTAAGTAATACAAATAGAGGTCGTATTATTTTCGAGCTCATGAATATTTTGAGAAATCTCCCGAGTCATAACCGAGTTTTTTAAGAATATTCATGAGCGAGAACAAATTTCCGGATTCAATTTGATCTCGTGAGGTTTTCTTTAATTTTACATAAGTTTCAAGTAACTACAAGTGGTACAAAATTGCTTTTTTGCGTTTTTAAAAACCAGACTATCAAAAAAATATTCTGTCATAAAAAAGGTCAAAAAATGTCCAGTACCCACGGGTACCAACGAGGAAAAAATCTTCACTACATCTGTCAAAAAAACAGGTTTTGATTGGTTGAAAATTACAGATGTGGAATTTTCAGCAGTAATACCCCTAGGGTCTTGATAATACCGAGATAATTTTGTCATAGAGAATGCTGAAAGCGTGTTGCTTGATAATAGCCCAATGCCGCAGGCCGAGGGCTATTATCTTTGAGCAACACGCTTGAAGGATTCTCTACGACAAAATTTTGAGTATTTATCAAGACCCGAGGAGTATTTGACAAGATAATTTTTTACGGAATACAGGGTGTCCCACGACGAGTTAAAACTTTCTGTATATGGTAAAATACTTATAGTAAAATCATGAAAATTTCTACGTTTGGGTTTTCGGATACGATCTTTTTAACTAAAATATTTTCAAAGACGGCAGACTTCGGGTTAAACCGGAAGTCGACTGTAACTTTGTTATTTTGAATGGAACACCCTGTATATTAATACATTTTTGAAGTCATGTGTCAAATTTCATCCAATCACCGCTGTATTACAGCGATAATACCCTACATGTGGTGTTTTCAGTTTGGTGTTTATTTTTTATTAAAAATTAATTAAACGTCAAACTGACAACTGAATTGAAAATGTCGCGAAGATTTGTTATTGCATCTAACGATTCAATTAATCTACCAATTATACTTTTCACAACTGTAGTTTTGAATAAAAATGAATTATATTTGATTAAAACTAATAAAGTGTGTATTGAAAATTATTAAACATCAGATTGACAATCAATTTTTTGATATCCACTTAGTGGAAAATTATCTTATCGAATACTCCTCGGGTCTTGATAAATACTCAAAATTTTGTGTTGCTCATAGATAATAGCCCTCGGCCTGCGGGCTTGGGCTATTATCAAGCAACACGCTTTCAGGATTCCCTATGACAAAATTATCTTGGTATTATCAAGACCCTAGGGGTATTACTACTGATAATTTTTTACTTTGTAGCTTCCAAGAACTGATTGCCAATCTAATGTTTAATAATTTTCAATACAAACTTTATTAGTTTCAATCAAATTGTATTTTTATTTAAAGCTACAGTTATGAGAAGTACAATTGGTAAATTAATTGAATCGTTAGTTGCAATACCTAATCTTCGCGACATTTTTGATCCAGTTGTCAGTTTGACGTTTAATTAATATTTAATAAAAAGTAAACACCAAACTGAAAACACCACATGTAGGGTATTATCGCTGTAATACTGCGGTGATTGGATGAAATTTGACACATGACTTAAAATTAGGTAATTTGATTGGTTACTATATTCAGTAATAAATTATCGGTGAAACACAAGCACGAAAATACTGGGAAAAGTAGTGGTCTAATTCTACAGTGTGTAAAAGCCAAATGGAATAAATTCATTATTTCGGTTACTGTACATATTTATAAAAGTCCCGAAACACGTCAAATTTAAATTATAACTTGACATTCTT
>CAJUYI010000031.1:461112-484394 GCA_910591695.1 Galerucella pusilla
AACAAAACCGACATCAATAAAATCGACCTATAAATAAAAAAAATATCGATAAAAAAGGAAATTCCGTTTTTTTTTAACTTAAAACAAATAAAGTACATAATTGTAAGAAACCTTTTTTTCTAGTATATATTACAGTAGAAACTCGATTAACCGGACTAATTATTGTCGTTGGCATTCGGATAATCGAAAATCCGGATAATCGAATGTACTAAGAAAAGCGGGTTTTGTGCATACATATGTTGTACATACGATGTTATGTATGTTATTTATTAAAAACAACAAATACATATCAATGAAAATCAATGTTTATCGAGAAATTATTAGGAGATACATCTTCTTAGATTATATACATACATGTACGTACATGCTAAAACGTTCATGCTTGCATAAATTTGACTTGTAGGTAATTTTAATATGTATAATGAGTCGGTAGTCCGGATAATCGCGAATCCGTATAACTGAGTGCCGGATAATCGAGTTTCTACTGTATGTATAAACTTAATAATTTTAAAATGTACACGAAAACATAATATTCATAATACCACAAACATATTTAAGGTGTGTGTCTTGGTTTTTTACGGGAACTCTGAAATATCTAGTTAGTTTATAATTGAAATATGGCAACATTGACATTACTGAGTGAGTTAAAAATAGATAGCTGTACACTAATTACAGTTTCTGATTTCCCAGTTTTCTACCTTGTACCTACTTTCAATACGTGCCACTAGATAGCACTACAATCGATCCACCACACTATGGCGTCAAATAAAACCATCAATTGGAGTTATACTTACAATTCATGGAAAATGATTGCATTTCTCGCAGTAATACTATAAACCCTACTTTAGAACCCAATTATTTAATAAAAAAGTGGGAAGAGCTAGTGGCGCAATTATTTAAATGCATTGTAAATGAATTAATTATTATTACTTTCACTACAGAGGGAATTCCTAAATTATTCGCCATAACATGAGGTCTTGAATTATGAATTAAGAATTGAACACTATTTTTGTCCAACCGAAACATTTGTCTAGAATGCCTGTCTGGCATATAAAATGGATTTAATTGAACCCTTAAGTGTCTTCGTTAGATTCTCATATGATTTCTAGAAATATGGAAAGTGTATTTTATAATAATACTATGAAAAGTATGTTCAAACTGATTCTCATCCTCTTCCAACAGAATACCGGCGAAAATAGTCAATTGTCCGTTCATATTAATTTCAATTACGCTCACTTAAAAAATTAATAATTACCTGAAAATTACAAAAAAAAGTACAACTTTTTAACTAATAATACACAAAAAATGATAATAATAATAAAACAACGGTCTGTACCACACCCTGCCCGTAAATATTTACGAATCTGTAAGTAACAGGTGAGGCTAGAATCGCATTTCCTGTTACTCTTACAGATTTCGGCTTATAGATCTTACAGATGATCTCAATTCCACAATTAATCATGAAGCTCTTAACTGCTAAATCTCAAATAATCACTACTTAAGGTGAGTCGCCATGAGGAATTTGCACTAAATAAATATTTGCCACTTATATAGCGCAAAAGAAAATTATTTGGGTCTTATGCCCGTTTGTATTTATCAATGATTTAGAACAAGTTTTAGTCAATTTTTTAGGATCCTAAACTTAGGACACTAAAATATTGACAAGAAAAAAATGTGTTTGCAACACGCGCACTGAGCAGTATGATTTTGTTAGTAACCTGTCACTTTTCAGATTTTAGGAAATAATTTGAATTTTTGGAACTTTAGTTCTTTACGCCAGGTTATGTTTGAGCGACCAGGGGTCGCGACGCAAAAGATCTGACCGTTACGCGTTACGTTACGCTACGTTATGTTACATTGCTTCGTTATGTGCCTTGCTTTTGCGTGCTTGTGCCTCCTTAGTCTCTCTCTCGTTTACGAAGCAGCGATACATAATAATAAATATGCTCCTGCCCGGATTCGAACTCGGGCCGCCCGCGTGCAATGCGAGCGTTTTAACCACTGAACCACCAATGCTATATTGAAATTCTATGCAAAGCTGGTATTCGCAGTGCTAGTGATCTACTTGAATTTGTTCGGATAAATTTTTACTATTATTTCCATAATTTTTTTGGCGCGATTGAGGGGTCTAGCTACTTTTCGAAATACAGGGTGTTGAAATTTTGAAAACTTGAATGTTTTAATTCGATAACTTTAAAATGGATGGATAAATTGATTTGACATTTGGCAGGTAGTTTTTAAATGTAAAAGGGCATATTTTGAAAAAAATTGTAGTTTGTGCAACTAGTGTGGATATGATGGCCATATCGCACGAGGACGAAGATGGAGCACGACGACGTAGGCGGAGTGCTCAATCGTTCAAGTGCGATATGGACAATCCACACGAGTCGAGCAGCATATTTTTTCTACGACCCACTTAGGAAAAAATCTAGAAAATAAAAATTTCTATAAACTGTAATATAACTTCAAATTAAAAATTTAACAATTCAATTTTATGTTTCCACTAATTTTGTGGTAAACGAATGTCCAATTTGTATAATGCTACGGTTTCCTTTTTTAAATATACGATGCTGTTATAAGTAGATGTTGCCAGTCGGACTCCCTCATGGAGGGTACCGTACCATTATCTATAATAATGAATATTCTGCTAAATATTTCAAACGTCTACCTGTTGTCGTTATTAATATCAAGCAGAATGATTATTTAAAAATAAAATTAACAATAAAAAAAATTACCCGCGGGGAATCGAACCCGGGTCTACCGCGTGAGAGTCTGGTGTGCTTACTACTCAACCACCAAAGAATATGCAAATTGTTTATCTATAACGTCAGATGTATTACATAACTTTTGCTTAAAAGGAACTAAAGTTCCTACCGTGTGTCCCGCGACACGTTCTACCTTTTTTAATTTAAATAGGTATCAGACAACAATGGACACAGAATTTTTATTGTTAGCAGCAGCAACTCTTATTAATATAGTAGTAGTTAGGAATTATATAAGAAAGGAAAGCCCTCATGTGCTTATTTTTATATTGAGAACTTTTAACTATGTGAAGGCAAGGTCTTTCTTTATATACCTAGTTCAATAAGTCGAAGTACTTGATCATGAGACCACGACATTTTTGATATTTAAAATAGCTCAAACGAAAAACTTTCACATACACAAAATTCTCACCCCTCAATAGACGATATAATCTTTGAATAAACGTTGGTTATGTAGCAGAACCAGTGTCATCACCATTATGAAAAATAAAAAAATCAATAACCTCAAAATAAAGTTTATCCTATATGTTTGCCCCAAGTTGTCATTTAATTGAAAATAGGACTGGTTCTATAAATATTTTCTATCAATTAAAATTGAATAAAAATAGGACAAGTTTCGTCAATTTCAAAATTGACTGAAAAATTGATGATAAATGTGTATGTATCTATCATTTATTTAAGATCCTAAAAAATTCACTAAAACTTGTACTAAGTCATTGTTAATTACAAACGGGCATTAAACTGGATAGCCTAGTCAAAGTACACATTAAACCAAACATTGAATACAAAAAACTTGGAAATTCAAAATTGAGTATTTAAAATTTAAAAGGGCTGTGTTTAATATGAGAAAAACTCCACGGTGCTGGGCATGCGATTTTCCGGAAAATCGTCGAGTGAAAGTTTTTGTTTTCTTGCTCTAATTGTTTAAATAATAAATATACAAGGGAATTTTCAAATGAAAATTTGTAGCTGATGAATTTATCTACAAACTTTGTCTGAAAACTTTTTCTGTAAATTGAAAAGTTTACGAGATAAAATTAATTTCAGTACTAGTCAATTCGTGGTTACGCGTGAGGTTACGTGAGCCAAATTTATTAACCACTCGACTTAAAAGTTGATAATTTTGAGCTTATAACATTCTGAAAAAATAAATAAACTCATGTGAAATGTAGAGAAAATCTCAACTTTTAGATAGAAATACTTTCAAATTTGAAAAAGTAGATTTTCTAACTTTGAATCAGTTTATTTATAATAAAACTAGAGCTAAAAGTCAATAAACAATCATAATTCCTATTTAATTAATACTTATTCCAGCGAAATTCCCCTTTGGATTTAGCATTGCAAATGAGCATATTATATTATACACCAAGGTGGTGAAGACTATTATTATTGACCGAGCACCAATATTATTTCGCGAGTGGCTTTGCCCCGAGCGGAATAAGGTGCGAGGTTCATAAATGTCTTCAACACCAAGCAGGTGTATATACATTATAGCCGAATTTAAGACAAACATTAAATATAATTCACAAACGCACCACGAGAAGCGTTTACTCCGTCCTCTGACTGAGATGTACACTGTCAGTTTCCGATATATTATGAACGTACTCGTTATGTCATCAGTCATTTTTGATTGAGCGCGAATTTCAAACTAATGGCATTTTTTTCAAATAATTTCATCTTGATAGGTGGTTTCAAGCAGCAAATATGTCAAAGACAATCTCCTTGCAAGTTTTTGTTGAACTACTATCCCTGAATTCTCAAAATATTTGAATTTGTTCATGATTGACCTAGGTTTATAATAGAAAATTATTAACCACTAATAGAGAAATTCAACTTCTCAGTTGGCTAAAAAGAGCAATAATTGCCAACTTCACAGCTAGTAGTGGGAAAACATTATTGTTATAAAAATAAAGCCATCAATATTTCGAATTTCAAGCGAATACTCCTTAAAAATATGTTTTTTCGCATGTTTATTTTACTTGTTTTTGTTAGACTTCATTCAAATACGAGGGTCTTTTTTTTTCAACCTCCGATCGTACAGACGATCGCAAGACATGCCCGAGGAAATTAATGTGAGTAATAGGCGACTACGCATCTCCTCTTCAATACATTCTGTCACTGGCGAGACCAAAACGCCATTTTCTGTTGAGCTGCAGTCAGGTAAACATGGCTGTCACTGTTGATTCTCCTACCAAGGGTGAATTGTGAAGTATTATTCGTTTCTTGCAAGCAAAAGGTAACAGTGCAGAGGAAACGATTCGCAGAATTAGTCGAGTGTATGGAGAAAGCTTTATTAGTGATGGTGTTGTTCGTCAATGGTGTCGAAAGCTTAAAGATGGCCGATGTTCATGATGAAGGAGGTCAAGGACGCAAATCTGTGGTTACAGACGACCTTGTTCAATGAATTGACCAAGTGATTAAGGAAAATCGAAGGTTCGCCATAAGTGAATTATCGGTGAAATTTCCAGAAGTTACAATATCCACCCTCTATACTGTAGTGGCTGAACAATTGCGCTATGAAAAAGTTTGTGCTCGCTTGGGAGCAAAAAGGTGTACTGCCTGTTGAGTTTAGGCAGCCGGGAACAAAAATCAATGCAGATTATTATTGTGAAACTTCGCGACGCTCACGGAGAGCTATTCAAAACAAACGAAGAGGCATGCTGACTTCTGGAATTGTTCTGCTCCTTGATAATATCCGTTCTCACAACGCGCAAGTAACCTAACGGCTCCTGCAGCAACTTAAATGGGACATTTTTGAACACCCACCATATAGTCCCGACCTAGCGCCAAGTGACTTTAATCTTTTTCCCGAACTGAAGCAGTGGCAAATGACTTGGAACTCAAAAACACAGTCACAACTCACTCCCGATCATTAGCGGCAACATTTTATGAGGAGGGTATTGCAAAGCTTGTTCACAGATATGATGTTAGAGAAGTAACCTGCATTGTACATTACTTCTGATAACAAATTCTTTTTTGTATAATCACCCGTCTTTTCTTTATAGCCCTCGTATATCTTTTTTCGAAATTAATATAATTCAATGAAACTTCACCACTAATCACTTTGAAGCGTCTACTTTCGAAACTACTTTTCTATAAATATCAGATTTTTTAAATAATAGACAATTATTCACAATAAATACTTAAATCAGACGTCTTTCACCAAACCCTCTATAACTTTTTATAGTGTTTATGATGTTATCTTAAAATTTGTGAACTTCATAATTACCCTACTGTGAATTTCTAATAATGTACTACCTTATTACTCATTATTTTAAATCAATCCAAACTCACAAATGGGCCAGTACGCTCAGGAGTAAAAAGCAAGAGCAAGAGATTTATTGTTAGACATTCCAACTGGTATGTCGCTTTATACGTTTTCCTAAGAGCTATCACTCAAGTCTTTAAATTTTGTGAGAGTGTATTCTACTAAAATTACTAGAGATATTCAAATTAATTTAACCCAAATTTATTCCATGTCTATTTCAGGCGTTAAAATATTTGTAGCGCTTCACGTAATGCTGGAATTTCACTTTATAGCAAGTCATACTAAAATTTAATTCATAATTCATCTTTATTTAATAAGAGGTACATAATAACTTTAAATTTTTATAAATCAGCATATATTTTAACTCATTCACGCATATTTAACATTCTCACGACGCCACTGGCGAACATTTAGTTCATACAAAGTATTTTTGAAAATTTAGGTAGGTATCTCCAGATGTTTCTAAATGGTTTGCTGAGAGCAAGCGACTCTTAACTTCTCTGCCATTCGTGACGCAACGTTTAAATGACATTTTTATTTTCTTCCTGCTTTTTAAAAACATTCCAACGCGATATCTCTATATTTTTTACTGTCATTGTCTGTCCACAAATGAAATATAAAATATATTCAAAAATTTAATATGTCGTAGGGGTTGATGTTAGTGCAATATCTCTTTTGCCATTTTAGTACTCCTTTTTCACCCTGGAAAGAGATTTGAGATTTCACGAGATAGTTAATTGCAACATCAACAGACTGTATACACATAATTGAGACCTATTAAAAATATAACTGTAATTATCTTAATATCACTAGATGGTTATTAATGATTGTATTCTTCAATTTATCCTTGACTTAATGAAGTGGATTATATGTAGATATGATCTCCGTAGGAGTATTATGTCAAATAACTATTTACAACGTGACAGAAGTATACATTGGCAAAACTTTCCTCATTTCGTAGTGTCGGTTTCACAGATTCTAAATTCAAACGCTTTTTTCGGTTCATCAAGCTGGAATTAAATGGACTTAGAACAAAAAACCGATAGTCAATCAACAAGGTCACACCCAAAAAAAAGGTTACAGGGTATCATGATTCTAAGGATCTAATTTATGATAAATTGCAGAAGTTCAAGATTAATTTTGGTACCGCAAAAGTTAAAATCTTACCTTCGGAATGTTAAGAAGCTTTAAAAGAATATTGAAGGTATAAGAGGTCCGATGAACTAAACTTGCGTGCATAGAAATCGGCCCACTGTAAAGTTTTGACTTTAACTATACATATTTTTTTAATTATCAACAAAAGGAGTATGCTGTTTGAAAGACAATTTAAAATGCTTTAATGTGAGTATAAATTTATCAAGAAAGCTTATCGTATTGTAACGAAAATAACGAATCTGTGAAATATTACAATTATTGCGGTTGCTACTGGAATTTGCTTATTATTCTTCTTTCATAATCTCAATAGTGTTCCAGTGTGTTAGTTTGATGCATACTACACCACAAAAAGCCGCCCAAGCTATTGCTTCAATCGAAATTATACTTGGTCAGCGAACTATTGCCAGACAATTGGATATGACCCGAGCAGCGGTTCCAATAGTGTGCCATCGTTATGAGAAGTCTAGATCTTTTCATGGGCGACCTGGAACAGGCCGCCGGCGATTTACAAACGCTCGTGATAGCCGCATTATTGTGTCAACAACATTGAGAAATCTTCACCTTAATGCCATTCAAGTACCTACATCGACAACTCCAAGAGGTGCGTGGAGTGGCTATTAATCAGTGGACAGTAAGATGAAGGCTGCTAGAAAATAGCCTGACTTGTAAAACACCTGCGATTGGTCCAAAACTCACTCCAGCTCATCGGCAAGCACGCATGAGTTTTGCACGGGATCATATGAATTGGACGTTGGGACAATGGAGATCTGTTCTGCTCTCAGATGAGACCAGAATATGCCTCCATGGTAGCGACCGAAGAAGGGAACCGAAGACCAAGGGAGTGTTTTGTAGATTGCTGCTTCGAAGAGCGGAGTGCTTATTGAGGTGGTTCCTGTATGATCTGGGGTGCAATTTCTATAGGAGCACGAACCGACCCTGTGATCATTCGTAGGGGCAACCGTGTTCACGGAAGACGAGTTTCAACGGCTGCTAGATATATCGAGGAGATTTCAGCAATTCATGTGGTACCTTATGTCGACTACATTGGAGACGATATTACCTTTATGCATGACAATGTAAGGCGGCACACCGCAAGAATCGTGCAGGATTACATTGCAGAAGTCAGTTTTCGAGTTATGGAGTGGCCAGCATACAGTCCTGACCTAAATCCAATAAAACATTAATGGGATGAGCTAAAACGAAGAATAAGAGCTAGACTCTATACCCTAAACTCGCTCCCAGAGCTTATTGTCGCAGTAAAAGAAGAGTGGCTTAACATCACACAAGAAACAATAGCAAACTTGATTAGATCCATGCCTAATTGTAAGGGAAATGTTAGTGCAAAAGGAGGTCATACCAATGATTAAAAAATTTAGTGCTGAGTTTTAAATTGTCAATCACTCTATTTATGTTAATAACAGAAAAGCTTGGTTTGCTCAATGCATCAATTTCACTATGTTTAACATAAGAAGTCGAAATAAGTTTTCATAAATTCAAACTCACATTAAATCATATTAAATTGTCTTTCAAACAACATAGTAATTTTTTTGATCTGATGAATAATTGAAAAAATATATATTGTTGAAGTGAGAAGTTTACAGTGGGCCGATTTCTATGCACGCAAGTGTATATACATATGGGTCCAAACGGTATGGACTAATTTATTTGAAAATTTATGTATTAGTTATACACCCATAATCCAATCGATGAATTAAAATTGCTCAGGATATCGAAAAATAATCCGAAATTGCTAGGATCGACTCAAAACTGTTTGCAAATTGTTGATTACTCGATAATACAAGTTTGGTTATGTGGCAATTAGCCCGTAATTGGTTATAAACGATAATAATGAAATAACTAGAGACATTTTCAATCAATTTTCAGTAGTAATACCCCTAGGGTCTTGATAATACCGAGATAATTTTGTCATAGAGAATGCTGAAAGCGTGTTGCTTGATAATAGCCCAAGGCCGAGGGCTATTATTTTTGAGCAGCACGCTTGAAGGATTCTCTACGACAAAATTTTGAGTATTTATCAAAACCCGAGGAGTATTCGATAAGATAATTTTTTACTTTGAAGATATCAAAAAATTGATTGTCAATCTGACGTTTGATAATTTATTAGAAATAATCAAACAAATATTATTCATTTTCATTCAAAACTACAGTTGTGAGAAGTACAATTGGTGAATAAATTGAATGGTTAGATGCAATACCAAATATTCGCGACATTTTTAATTCAGTTGTCAGTTTGACGTTTAATTAATTTTTAATAAGAAATGAACACCAAACTGAATACACCACATGTAGGGTATTATCGCTGTAATACAGCGGTGATTGGATGGAATTTGACACATGACTTGAAATTGAGTAAGTTGATTGGTTACTATATTCAGTGAAAAATTATCAAAGGTAATACCACGAGTGCTTCAAATTTTATCGATAATTTTTTCTTTTCTAAGAAAACTTATTTATTTGGCAAAAATATGAAAACAAACCGATTGATAAAATCACGAGTCCGTTAGGACGAGGGATTTTATCTAAATTCGGTTTGTTTGAATGTTTTTGCCTCAAATAAACAAGTTTGAGTAATGAAAATAAAAAATTATGTGATAAAATTTGAAGAGCGAGTTGTATTTGGGAAGATTATTTTTTTCAACAATTTAAAATTTTGTATTACCTGAATGTTCAATATTCTCTTGGGTAATTGCACTGAATCGGTTTGTGTTCATTTTTCAATAAACTTCGAAGCACTTTTAATTGTCAAAAATGACAAATTTACAGTGAAATTTTGACGTTTCAATGTAAACAAGGTATTATCAATGAGGAAGCAAAATTATCAGTATAATACCGAATGATTGGCTAGAATAATGTATTGCTATTGGTTAAAACCACCAAAATGTCAGATTTTGACAAGTGAAAAAAATAATCACTGAAATATTTTTTTTTGGCTGCTGATTACGATTGCAGTCTAAGATCTTGTCAGATTCCAAATTTTATGATTAAAAAATTTCACATCATATTTGAATAAAGCAACACACAATACATAAGAACATGCAAATATTCCAACTAATTGATTTTTTTAGATGATTCAGCAGTCAGTTGGCAGCTGTCAAGTACCATAATTAGAAATTATGCATGAAATTTCAAATAAACCACGTAAAATTAAGAACAATATGCAATTTCTTAGCAATTTTCCACATTTGATTTGACAGCTGTCCTGGGTTTTTTACATTTATTGGTCATTTGTCAGCGAGTTGACAGTTTAGCATTATCGAATCATTGAATTTTCCACACACATTTTAGTGTGGAAAATTAATTTTCCCGCACCGTGTGGAAATAATTTTCCGCACTGTGTGGAAATAATTTTCCACCTCAATATATCAAATTAATAATAATATGTTTCTGGATAAACTATAAGCACTTATAATTGGATAAAAATATCTCAACTTTTGATTAGTTCTGTTGACTTTCCTCACGTTCGTAGAAAAACTATTGTACCTAACACTTGCGGAAAATTTTTTCCCACACAAATTCATTTTCCGCACTTGTTAGGTAAATAGCTATTGAACTCACCGTTCAACTACATTGTCCTTAAATTGTCTGTTTGAATCTGAAATATTTCAAACAGTTTTTTTCTGACGTAATTGTAGGTAAATTGAATGTGTGGCAATTATTCATATCTTTTATATGAGTTGATGAAAATCTGGATATCATGACCGGAAAATATATTTCGTTTGAAACTTATCATGAAAAAGTTGGAATTATTGGCTAAAAATTGAATGCCCACCTTTGACCTAAGGACTTCGACAATTGCGGAGCTAGCCATGTTACACCCATACTCAATCCCTTAAGAGATGGGATGGAATCAAAGGATGCAGTCTTGCCAGGATCACACTGGGCGACCCTGGGATGACCCTGGGATGGTGATGACCAGGAAAAATCTACGTTTAATAGTAGGATTTCTGACTGGCCATTGTCAACTAAGGAAACACCTTCATACTATGGGGCTAGTGGACACACCTCTATGCAGGATGTGTGAACAGGAAGATGAAACTGTCAGGCATGTCTTATGCGAGTGTCCGAAGTTATCGTCAATAAGAGAGTGTGGTGTCGGTAAGTCTTGGCCTACACCTGCCGATATAAAGGAGATGTCTCCTAGTGACCTGTCCACCTTCCTGGGAAGGACAGGATGGACGATGACCTAGGAGGACAATTCCTCGGGAGGATGTACAATGGGTCACATGTGGCCTAAGTGCTGTGAGCCTACACTCACCCTCCCTACTCTACAGATACAGATACAAATAGGGCTACAGATAGGGAAAGTTGATTTAAAGCAATTAATTTTGCCAATTTCAGTCGTTATTTCATGAACTCTCTAAGAGAGAGTGAACTTTTTGAGGATAAGTAGGGATATAATGTACCACTTTTCACAATAGGATTTTTTTTCAAACACTCCATGCTAAATGTCAACCAAACTTTGGCACAAAATAAAAACCAAAAACAAAAATACCAAATAATTGTTTATTTGTCCATAACTTTTGTTTTCTTTTTTTGTTAAAAGGTTCTTATTATTGGTCTCAAATTGTTAGTAATTTGTGCTCAATTTTTCTCTGTTGCTATCTTCCAGATATAATCCAATATTAACAATTCACAATTAATAACCTGCTACCTTCTTCTCCTCTTTTTGTTTGCTATTTTTTTTACTACATAAAAAGAAAATTGAAGAATCCTCCACAAGCCTGAAAAAACTGAAAGCTTCGAGAAGTCTATTCCTTATAAAACTTGGTGAAAAGCTAAAAATCGTTAAACAAATTTGCTACAACTCAATAAGTCTTCCAGAGTCATTATAAACATTACGCTTAACGCTATAAGAAGACTCTAATACAAATCCCTTGAAGGGCAAAACCCCGTGAAAGTGTTTTCTCCAAGACAGAATTTATTGTAGGGGAGACTGAAGTGCTCATTACTGTTTTTTTTTATTTAATTTAATGTTCTCTAGTCTTAATTTGTTGCCAAGATTTTATACAAAACATTTTGGATGAGTAATTGAATTGTTTTACTTTAGTCAACATTAATTTCTTGAATATCTTCTTCTAACAAAAACATTTCAACGACCAACGAAATTCAAGGTGAAGTATCACAGATATATAAGCAGTTAAAAATTAAAAAGGTCGTAGGCGTCTTGTGCTGAATTTTTTATTTGAAGAGGATGATTGAAGTCTTTTTGATAATTACTTCCTCGGCTAGGTCAGACACACTCCAAAGTATCCAACATTTTTAGCCGTTATTTTGAAGCTCTCACTCCTTTCATTCATTTGTTTTTGAGTGTCCTTTATACAGACTTATCTCTATCATCTGATTTTTCCAACGCAGGATCTGTTCCATAGATTTGATTTGGAATATAAAGTGATTCAACTGCTGTTTATTACCGCTTCTTAAAATCGATCCGCAATTCCAGGTAGGGTTTCATTGCCATGATGATAATGTGTATTCAGGATCACAGTTGATACACTTCTTCTCTTATGAATTTACTTTCCCTATTAAAACAAATGAAAAAAATGTTAAAGACACTTGGGTATGTTCTGTATCTTTAGAGTAGGGAGGGTGAGTGTAGGCTCACAGCACTTAGGCCACATGTGACTCATTGTACATCCTTCCGAGAAGGTGTCCTCCTAGGTTGTTGTCCATCCTGTCCTTCCCAGAAAGGTGGACAGGCCACTAGGAGACATCTCCTTTATATCGGCAGGTGTAGGCCAAAACTCACCGAACACACACTCTCTTATTGACGATAACTCCGGACACTCGCATAAGACATGCCTGTCAGTTTTATCTTCCTGTTCCCACATCCTGCATAGAGGTGTTTCCACCAGTCCCATAGTATGGAGGTGTTTCCTTAGTTGACAGGTGCCAGTCAGAAATCCTACTGTTGAACGTATGTTTTTCCTGGTCATCGCCAAATATGACTGCGGCGCCAGCTTCCGAGGGTCGCCCAGGGTGATTCTGGCAAGACTGCATCCTTTGATTCCATCCCATCTCTTAAGGGATTGAGCATAGGTGTAACTTTTGGCTAGTTCCGCAATTGTCAAAGTCGTTAAGCCGCAGAATTGGGCTCTAAAATTTTCAGTCCAGCTGCTTCCCTGGCTAAAGAATCGGCAATGCGATTACCTTTATTCTTGTCGTGCCCTTTAACCCACCTCAGGAAAATATTGTTATCTGCCGAGGCGTAAGATGAACCTTGGTGTCACTCTAGTACTAGCCCCGATATAATGAGGTATGTTCACAGTGTACGGCGATTTTGATTCGGAGACAGGAAATCGGCAATCGAAATAAACAGTTTGGTTGAATGAAAGTGGCCATAGTGGTTGCCGGGCGCCAGCGTTTCTTTCTTTTTTTTCCTCGGCTGTTATACTATGAGTGAGCTTCTCTTATACAAGCATCACTTCCATAATCTAGCTGAATCAATTCACATTAGGGAATATTTCACAAAAACACCCAATTCATCCCTACCACTTGTGGAGAAAACTTAGTTCCAGAAAATATAATTGAATATCTTCGGAAAAATTTGAAGGGTTCAAAGAAAATAAGGAAAAAACTGAAACGAAAGAAATATCTTTACCAATCAAGTAGAGTGTACTTCAGTGAACATTGTGAAGGGAGATAATTAAATATAAACACGTATAATCGCATTACCTTTCGATATTGCTAATAAGAAAATTTCTAATTAGTACAAGTATATAAAAAGAAAAAATACCTTTAACTCTGATCGAAAATATTGATTTGATATGTCTCATTATTAGTTTTAATGCAATTTCATTCGAAAATTCAATTTCAATTGAATATTGTTTCGAGGAAATAAAAAGTTCTTACAGTTAAAAAGCAAAAAAAACAATGCTCTGCAGTATAGGTATTCTGGAAGTTTCTCACTACAATGAAATTTTTTCATAATCCAGAGTACGTTTTTTTTTTCTATCATTATCAACTTGAAAATCAAGTCACATAAACTTGCGTGCATAGAAATCGGCCCACTGTACACTTTTGACTTTAAGTATACATATTTTTTTAATTATTCATCAGATCAAAAAAAGGAGTATGCTGTTTGAAAGACAATTTAACATGCTTTAATGTGAGTATTAATTTATCAAGATAAATCATCTTATATGCGTAGCAACCGGTAAACAAATGAAACGTGTTTATAATATGGTATATGTAACGAAAATAACAAATCTGTCAAATATTACAATTATTGCGTTTGCAACTGAAATTTGCTTATTATTTGTGTTTCATAGTCTCAATAGTGTACAAGTGTGTTGGTTTAATGCATCCTACACCACAAAAAAAGTTATTGCTTCAATCGAAATTGGACTTGGCCAGCGAGCTATTGCTAGACAACTGGATATGACCGGCGCAGCGGTTCGAAGAGTGTGCCAAGGTTATGAGGAGACTGGATCCTTTCATAGGCGACCTGGAACAGGAAGAAGGCGATTTACAACTGCTCGTGATGACCGCTTCATTGTGTCCACAACATTAAGAAATCGTCACCTTAATGCTGTTCAAGTACAACGACAACTCCGTGAGGTTCGAGGAGTGGCTATTAGTCAGTGGACAGTAAGACGAAGACTGCAGGAAAATAACATGACCTGTAAAACACCTGCGATTGGTCCAAAACTTAATCCAGCTCATCGGCAAGCACGCTTACGTTTTGCACGGAATCATATAAATTGGAATATTATATGTTAATATTATTTGTTAATAATAAAAAAGATTAGTTTGCTCAATGCATTAATTTCACTACGTTAAGCATAGGAATTTGAAATAATTTTTCATAAATTTATGCTCACATTAAATCATATTACATTAAGTACCTTATTTTTTTCATCTGATGAATAATTGAGAAAAAATAATAATAAAGTCAAAAATTTACAGTGGGCCGATTTCTATGCACGCAAGTGTATAAATCAAAAGTGTATAATGTAATCAGGGACGCATGCATCTCTGACACTCGATAAGCATATTAAGTGTCAACCAGGGGCATATTCCATACGTTTGATAAGTTGAACGGGGAATAGTGAAAAGTTGACTGGTGACATGAATATCTGTTTTCCAATTTGTATGTCAAGTTGACTGATAAGCTGCACTAAAGGAAAATTAAGGGACCGCTTGGAAGAGGCGTGCAAAGGTGAGGAGTGCTTTTTTTCACTCAATCATTGCTGCCAGTATATAGTTCATTGTAGGATAAGTATGGCAGGAGCCGGCAGTTTAAATATGCAAAGTGAAGTTTCCAGAGCTGGACAATGCTGTATTAGGTTAAACTCAGACGGACCACAGTGACGCGTCACGGCAACTTCATAATTGTGGTTGGTAGTGGGCGGAGGTCGTGGTTATATGAAAAATGCAATAGAACTAGAGCAGTACTCAGACGAACGACTTCTTGTAGTTGATCTCAGCGATGGTCCTGTGGACGGTATCACCCACAAAATTGTCGTTGTTGGTGGTTCAATGCAAAACACATCGACGACAGACCGCCTTCGCAATGCGACAACTGGCAACTCCTCGTTTCTCCATACTGAAACTGATGAACACTACCGAACACCATTGTCGTCAATTGAAGTCGTCTTCAACGACAGATGACGACAACAAAATCACAAGCTAGTCGCGTCGCTGTGGTCCTTCTGAGTTTAGCCACAACCACATTTATGAAGTTGTCGTGACACGTCGCTGTGGTCCGTCTGAGTTTAGCCTTAGTAGTTTTATGTAAGGAGTCACCGAGTGTCGGGCTGTCGAATGTCTCTGACAAGACAAGAAGAGCTTGATGCCATACTCGAATTGGCAATAACAAGTCTTCCACGCCGTCTGTATCAACGACGCACTCACTTATGCGCAAGAAAAATAAAAGCTCTCCACAAAGCTGACAAAAACTATTGGAGATGGGAGAGTGCAAGCACAAATAAAATATTTAAGAGCGTCCACAGAACCTCTGGTACAGTACAAAATATGAAACTGAGTTAAAGTGTCTTGCAATTGAAAAATAGTTGCATATTGTAACCCTCCGTATGGGTAGTTACGTATTGCCGGGTAGGTGTGTACAGTCAGAGACAGGATCCCAATGTAAAAAAATGTATTCTTAAATATACTATATACAATCACTATTTACAAAAAGGTATGTAGGTTTTACGGCTGATTTGAAATGACGGCTTCTATTCCTGGGATTTCGTCGTAGGCGACGTATTCTGTTTGTGAAACTACGACCAGCAGAGTATTTATCAGTTCGTACAGTATATGCAATGGAATATCCCTAAGTCAATACCTTAGGGACAGGAAAGACAGGAAAGGGCGAAAGTCAATACCTTCCGCTCTATATCGGTTTTCTGGATGTACGCTGAAGTCAATACCTTCAACGAGGATAGGATATCCCTAAGTCAGTACCTTAGGGACAGGAGTTTCAAAGGATTACGAAAGTCAGTACCTTCCGTGAGGATAGAATATCCCTAAGTCAGTACCTTAGGGACAGGAACTTCGGAGTAGTACGAGAGTCAGTACCTTTCGTACATAAACGGTTCAGGATTTGCACTGAAGTCAATACCTTCAGAGCGGACAGGTTAATTCAGACAGGTCAACACCCTGCTGAACGAGGAGAGGGATTGTCGACAAGTCAGTACCTTGCCAACTGGAGAAAGGAAGCCCACCGAGTCAATACCTCGCTAGACTGCCTGCTACGATTCTCGGTCGTCCTTTTATATCTACACTGGCTTGGTAAAAACAGCTTTGTATTGAACCATAGTCGTCTCTAGAACGATATTTCAGGGGGATATCGTTACAATATGACTACATCTGAAGTTACTAGTCACTAGGTCCATGGAATTGCCATTTGAGTTGTGGTGTGAAAATTTTATGTCTTGTAAACACATTACCTAGCTACAATATAATTTAGCTGGAAGGAGTTACAGATATTATATTACTGGGTGTTTTCAAATATGACACTCACAACGTTAGCATGTAGAAACCTACCTCTCGTAAAATTGGACAAAATGATATGAGGGTTGAGGGGTACAGCCTACTTACTTTTCGAAGTACGAGGTGTTAAAGTTATAAGAAAATGTTTCAATTTGATAACATTAAAATGGATCATGAAATGAATAAAATTTTGTGCAGGTTGTTTTCAAATGTAAAAGGGCATGTTTTGATGGAAAAACATGCTTTAATTATTGATCCAGTGGTGTACATTTGGAAGAATCCTCCTATTATTTTGTGCAATTTCACGAGAGGTATGTACCTACATGTAAACGTTGTAATTGTCAATTGAAAACACCCTGTATAAAATATTTGTACGGAGCACAATATGAAATTATAAAAATAATAAGTTTGGAAGAGCTTCTCCAATATGAATCCACATATATGTTTAAGTCTAGTTAATTTGTTATACCACATTGTTAAGATTGTAGTTGCTATTGAGCAATTGATAAAAATTATTATACAGTTGTTGTATTCTTATTTTGGAAGCGACTCTTCCATTTTCTTCATAAAAATATTCTGGCAGAGGGTCTTCATCTGATCTTCGTCATCTCTCTCAACAAACTCTCCAACTATAATGTTGTAATTTCCGCCAATTCTAACAAAATGGCATAATGATACACAACATTCACTTAAATATTCTGGCCCCAGAGACTGGAGCAGCGTGTAGATGATTCAAACAAAAAATTTTTTTTTTAAAATACCGAAGGCGCATTCTCTATAACACATCGAATTTTTATGAATACGCAAAACCCGTTCTTGAGCAATTTAACCAGCTGGTCGTATGACAGGAGTGATTATAACCATCACTATCCCCTAGAGTTATTCCTCTGGCGATCCGTTATTTGTAAAATCTATCCACAACCTACAATTTTTCAGTACCTCGCCAGGCCAATGAGCATTAATAGAGTAGAAATTAATGTCAGATCTGCCTCGTTTTCTCGAGGTACGTCTATTTTTTGTACCATCCACAGTACCACATACTTGAGGCATATTTTTTAAGGCATAAAACCTCTGAACAGTAGTTTGCATGTTTTGTGGGATACAAACATACCCAACACCTCGCTCATTGGAATGCCCTGCAGGGTCCTAGACAATCCAAACAAATACTGAAGGGATGCACTGATGGACACGCTGGGGCAGCTATTGAACTACAAAGGAGTAGGTTGAGGAAGATAGCAGGACTCCTAACAGGGCACTGCTGTATGAGGAAGCACCTCTACAATCTAGGAGTAGAGGAAAGTTCCCTATGTAGGGGTTGCGGCATGACTGATGAAACGTCAGTTCATGTTCTCTTAGAGTGTCCACACTGGGCTGTATTACGCAGGTGAATCTTCGGAGTCACTGTAATGGCTCCTGGGGACACAAGCAGGCATCCACTGAAAAAGGTTGTGGCCTTTATTGAAGGGCTAGGTAGCAGGAATGGCACAATGGGCCCGCCAGTGGCCTCAGTGCCGGAACCGTGACTTTAGTTTGGCTAGGTCAAGGCTCGCCTGCACATTCTGTAGTAGTAGTAGTAGTAACATACCTTGAAAACACTGCTCTGTTAACCGCCCTGATGAATTTTTCCAAAACCGGAGTACCGAACTCCAAAACCTAACCAGGAAAGAGATACTTCAATTACCTATTTGTAAATGCGGTCTAAGAATATTAGTCAAGCTTGCAAATTTTTCTAATGGCATACGAAAACGCTCATTGCAGTCAAATATTCTATTCTCCAACCACGCACCACGATGAGAGTGGTTCACAAAAAGACACAAAATGATGTTTGAGGTTCACCATGGTGGTATTATACAGATCTGTTCATAAAGCATGCTATTGTGATTTATGGTGTTTATTAAGAGTAAAATTCAATAAAAAAATAAGTTTTGATTATCAACTTTGAAAGCTTATAGATTATTAACAGAGGAAGTGAGGCACTCATTTTATGTTAATTACAATCATTATTGTCAACCGCTCTATATTATCTCCTTATTCTTGGCAGGAACTTTGAGGAGACCCTGTATAAAACAAATACCTATAGGGCCTGTAGAGGCGTCTCGTAAAAACACATATCAATGTGAAATAGTTTACTTTTGATTTAGTCGATTTTGTCAGAGATATAACAACCTAGTTGTGTTTTTTGTCTTGTGAAAATGTTCACAATAAAATTTGTCGTTTGGTATATGATCTTTGGGGCGGATGTAATTTGGGCGCTAAAAGATCAATGCACTTTTTACAACATGTAAACTGGGCGCCAAGAACGAAGGGTAATTTCAATCCTATGTGTATTTTGGGCGCTAACCGACTGAAGTACCCACTATGCACAAGACAACAAGAAAACCCAGGCCCAAACCCGGTTGATCAAAGTGTAACTATGTATAAAAATATCAGAAAATAAGAAATAGAAAACTATTGGGTTTTTCCAAATATTGGTGGTTAAATTATCAAGATAAGAGTTATTTTATAACTCGACCTGCCTTCTTAGCGCCCAAAATACATGTCGGATTATCTACCCTTCTTGGTGAGACAGGTAAAGAAGGATGGTTAGCGCCCAAATTACACCCGCCGTCTTTTTGATTATATTAAGGTTGTGGGCACTTTTTGAAGTTTATTTTGAATTAGTTCAATAAAATCGACACGTGGGGTTGGAATGTTTCACTATTACTGCCAATATTTTTATTGTGACTTAGAGACACACTTTATGGATTCCTATTTAAGCCAGTTTTGCAATGAATTTAGTGTTAACCGTATAGCCTACTAGGTTAAAATACATATGCATTGCAAAGTAGTAGAGTTCACTTTTCTCAATAACATATTCTAGTTTACAGAAATAGGCTGTCTAGATCGACAGAATGTAGCCAGCTAACTTACTGGGTCCAAGTGAGTGAGCACTGCAAAACTATTTAAATGTAAAAACGGCGCCAGGTGGATCTACGGCTAATTAGATAACATTTCACTCCTAAAACATCCTACTAAAAAAGAGTTGTCGGCTAGAGTTATAATAAGTTTCATGGCAACAAAAAAGCTTAATAACATCCGCGAAGGTGAAATCGTGTATAAACTATAGATTTTCTCTCGATTAAATGAAGAGTATTGTTGCTTTGCAAATTTCTGACAGAAGCAACATTTCATATTATATTGTTTCAATTTTATTCACAAAATGACAGCCAATGACTGACGTGTCATTGAAAACTGAAATGACATAGAAATACATAATTATCATGAAATATTAAATACAAATTCCAGAAGATACAGTTGAAGAAACAAAAGATGAACGAGATGTCTTTAAAGTGAAGTTTTGCGAATGCCAAACCCGTGTTTTAGATGCGATTTTAGTGACGGAAGTAGAAAAAAGAGTATACTTAATCTATTTTAAAAAACACATATTTGCGAACATTAAAAACGACACAGTTGTGTGTAGGTGTGAAGAATAATGAATGCTACTCATGAAACAACGAAACGAGTTTCTAAATTCAAAAAAATTGTGAAATTTTTTGTATCCGACGTTTATTGTGTTGAACCAATCGACTATTTCATGTTTAAAAGACCTCCACCGTATCATCGTACAGCATATTCTATTCCAGGAGATATAAAAAGTTTATTTCAAGCCTCTTTTCGTTGTTTGCGTAGACTGACGGCGTAGAGCATTTACACATTTTTCTTTCTGCTACACATCAAAATAAAAAAGAGTGCGACAACCAAATACATTTTCAGTGAGTTTTCGCGCTTCGGTTCCTTGTTACGCTAAATGCGGCCATTTTTAAAAGTCACATTATGTCAGCTACTGTTCAAAAACGAGCTTGAATTATTTTCTTTTCTCTTATGAACATTTATGATGGATACGTCACATCTGTAAGCATCAAGTGGGCTGAGCGATATTTATATATATAGCTGCCTGGGATCTGTCATCTAGATATGAATAAAACGCTATGACGAAAATTTTACATATGATCAATATTACATTTTTAAAGGTCATTTCAACATTTGTACTTAAAAAAAACTTGAATTTCAAGTAATTAACTCTACATTTAAAATTAGTAGCCCGCTCCAGCTTCGTGAGGAAACTAAGCGTGGGACATTTTTATATACCTGTATAAATAAAAGTGTGGTGGATGATTGTGGGGTTTATTAATTAACATCAATCACAGTCACCATTACTAATCATCGTTACTACAGTCGACTAACATCGATACACCATTTTAAATTAATTGTGTTCAACGTAATAACCTTTATATTGTTTTACTGACCTCTTTATTTATACATTCAGGTTATTCCTTTTCACGACATACGTTTGCTGACAAATTTTTTCACATAAATATTGTTTGGGACTTGTTAGTATCCCTTGTAGTTTGCTGGGTATTCTCTTTAGCATAAGTGGCTGATTCAACTCCTGCGGGGTCCGGGACTAAATCGAGCGGGGGCCCACTTAAGGGCGGAGAAAAACCTTGAATAATGAAAAGTAATACAAAAACTTCACTTTGATCTCAACAGGTTGTAGTAACCCAGAAGAGAATTTGATTGCATAAGTTCTACTAGATCTTTCCAATGGTCAGATCTTCTCTTTTTCTAGGCTTCACCTATTTCTTCCAATATTACATTGGGGCTGATTCCGCAAAAGGGTTCAGGCACCCAGAAAAGTATTTCCGTCCCCCTCTTTGCTAGTTCATCTGCTATTTCATTTTATTCTATTCCAGTGTGTCCTGGAATCCATGATAAGGTGACTATATTGTTCTCGCCTAGTTCATTGAGTTTGTTTAGGCATTCCCACATCATTTTGGAACTGATTACACAAGAGCTTAGTGCTTTAATGGCTGCTTCACTATCCGACATTATGATAATTTTTTGTCTTATGTATCCTTTATCATTTGTTGCTTTGCTATATTTTTGTATTCCTTCCGCAACCCGGCAACACTGTAAACAAGGAAGATCCGAGACAGGATTGCCGACTGTCGCCAAGTGAAAGAAGAACAGAATCATAGAGACATTCAAACGTTTCACTTCGTTTACAACGATCACAATGTTTTTTATACATATTCTAAACTACTAAGTGAATATTCAGTTCATAATTAGTTGATTTATTGTGTCTGAAATGAATGGTCCTTGAGTGGAAATAAACATAAAATTGTTGTAAAAGAAGTGGAACGTATGAATGTCTCTATGGTACTATTCTTCTTCCACTTGGGGGCAGTCGGCAGTCTCGTCTCGGGTCTTCCTTGTTCACAGTGTTGCCAGGTTGCGGAAGGAATACAAAAATATAGCTAAGCAACATCAATATTGAACTGGGCGCATTTTCTTATGGCGTGGATTTCCGCTTGAAAGATACTTGGGGTTTTTCCCAAGCTTTCAGAGTGTTTGGTTCCTGGCCCGAACACTCCTATCCCAGTTCCTTCTATTGCTTTTGAGTTGTCTGTGTACCATTGAATGGCATTCTTTCCAAGTCTGGTAATGGTATTTGAATCCCATTCCTTCTTGTTGCTTAAGATCGTAACGAATTTGTTTGAAAAGTTATACTTTTTCATCATACGTTAATTCACCACTGTTTGGTAGTTAGCGTGGACAACTGGTTTTTTTGCGGTCTTGGTCACTACTTGGAACCTTCCAAGATGTGGATGCTCAGTCATCTTCTTTTGTTGTACCTATGGTGTATAAGGCTGATTGAAATTATATAAATGCAGCAAGTTAAATAAACTCAATTTGAACGGTGGTAAACTTTCTCCATCTATACTAGTTAAACGTATAAATGAACACAGTATAAAGTTTAAATATTGTTTTGGAACAATAATTTTCCCCCTTTTTGTGTCAGTAACTTTTGAGATAACTTATTTAAGTGAGTAGTAGATGAAACATAATTCGCGGCGTCTATTGCATACTATTCGTTCGACGCGAACAAATTGAATTTGCGGCCATTTACATACACTTTGAGCCACTTGTAAGTTAATTCGATGTTTTGAATGTCGAAGAAGCGCTTAATGGAGTTGAATAAAAATCGAAGGGGTGATTGTATTTTCTCTTCGTTAATGGAAGCGTTAAATAATTAAAGTTGTATTTAAATTCAAGAGGTTATCGATCCAATTTTTAATTTATTCACGAGCTTGTTTTGGAAG
>CAJUYI010000031.1:489394-513719 GCA_910591695.1 Galerucella pusilla
CGGGTATAAGACGTGGGACTTGATTTCTTGATATTGTGAATATGGTAAATTATTTTTTGTCTCTAATCTTAGCACGACAGAAGTGTGTAACATGGAGTCAGTTAACCGCGAGCTATTTGATTTGACCAATGAGCGCGAGTGGTGGTAAATTTCACCGTCAGATGGTAGCAACGAAATGATCTCCACATGAGCGCCACCTTCCCGTAACTTGCAATGAAATGGACCTTACAGTTGGTCGTCTCAGGGTTGTCTTCTAATATATGGGGTTGTCTCTGCATTAGCATAGCGGTAACGGTGATATGATATAAGTTTTGCTCCTATCAATAACCAACCAATGCGATTAGGGAAGTTTTCATAACAAATAGTTGAAATTAACACAATATTGTATGAATACCAACTACTGTATCAAGTGTAGTGAGCCCAAACTGGCATTTGATATTATTTATTTAGCATTTTTCCTTTATTATTGTTTGTTGTTAAAAAATGGGAGATTCAAGTTCCAGTGCTGCTCTTAATAAAAAATGTGACAATATTTCTGAATAATCCTCAAAAGGATCAATGAATAGGTTAAAGATCCTAGGAGGTCTATTTGCTAACTCTCTCGCTTCTTGTATAGCGTTAATGGAGTTTAAATTAATTAAATCATTAAAACCTGCCATATTATAACTGATCGGCCATTTGTACCGGTCTTAGTAAAGTTGTGGTTAAGTTTTAATTACTAGTTAAATTAAAATGTTCCTTGCACCATGACATTTATTCTTGAGTTAACGCTATAATTAATAGTTAAATCTAATCCACAGATAAGGTAGGGTTTAAGATATATAATTATTAATTAAATTTATGTCAATATGACAATCAACTGAAGTACTTGGCGAATTTGCGAGATAAATTCCTATTTCAATAAAATATGGATTCAATGGATTTTGAAGAAGATGAAGATGACCTGGAAATTTTGAAAGATATCATAGGGAAAATTACTTTTAAGCAACAACTTTTAGAAAAAGATTTCTTTTTTTTTATTTCTGTAAAATCGTCTTAAAACATCTACAGATCTGTAGCTATCTGATTGAGCATTAAACTCCCCTTCAAACTTTATCCTTCCCTGTCCCTTACCCCTCCAGCTTAACGCACCAGTTTACTCAGTTTACTTGCATTCTATTATGTGCTTGTAAGTACTTTCTTATTAAATTCAAGCACATTTTCTCACTTGGAAAAAAGAAGGTTGTTGATCTTTTCCTCTTTCCGCTCATTTTGAAAACTCCTACCTTTTGTTTGGGTAATTTTACAAATATAAATATCCAATAGTTGTCATATTTGACACCACTATTACCAACAAAATTGCTGTTTTTCAAATTATTCCTAAATGTCAAAATACCAACTTGCACCTAACAAATAATTTACTAACCAGTACCTTAACCACAAATGGTGCAAAACACTTCACTTTTAATCAATGGTTAAAGTTAATCATGAGTTACTAAAGCCAGAAGATAACTGCAACCGGTGCAAACAGCAGTATATCATTTATTATTCAAATTAATGACACACTAAACACAAATCTATTCAATCTAGGCTATGTGAATTTACACTTTCCGTACACGAAAACATTTATTTGAATGGAATAAACCCACTCGAAACAAGCCGTACGAAAGTGTTCGTATACGATTACCGTTTGAGCATGTCGAAAATTAGGTTATTTAAATTTCATACGAAAATGGCCATTTTTCGTATACGATTTACTCCCGAATGGTTTCGAAAATCGTACCCCTGTAATGAGTATATAGGCAATCAAACTTATACAGAGTTCAGCAAAAGCCGGGACCGGACAAGTATTGAAGAAAATATAAAATTTTTGAAAAATCTTATTATACCAAAAATTTAAGTTCAACTTGGACTATAATTTTGAAATATACAGGGTGTTCCAGCTTTGCGTACCGAACTAAATTAATTTCTTCAAATGGTTCTTTGGCCATTTAATAGCAGATTTGAATAGATCACGTTTTAAGCCTTCAGAAAATGTGGAGTTTTGTTATCCTATACCAAGTGGTCAACAAGATATAGCCACTTTCACAGAAAAATCCCTATCCACCTAGACATTTTATGTAATGATAAAAAACAAAAAAGTTTCAAATAATACAGTGTTATGTTAAATATTGGTTTAATTATTATGATTTATGATTTAGGATTTAGGTCTAGTATGTTATTAAAATTACTACTGGATATCTTTTTTTTTTGTTTCTTAATGTTCAAAACATACTTTTCGTTTTTTGTTATTCCATAAAATGTCTCTGATTTGATAGTGATTTTTCTTAGAAAGCGGATAAATCTTTCAATCGGTATATTGTCAAATATAAAGAAAATAGTCAAAGATCAATTTGAAGAAAAAAAATTAGTTTGGTACGTTAAACTGGAATATTATTTCAAAATATTTTCAAATCATAGTTTAAATTGAAGAAAAATCTGTGGTATAAACACATTTTTCAAAAATTGTATATTTTCTCCACTCTGTATATAAACTCGCGAGCTCAATGACGATGAACAATCTTGGAAATGTTTATTAATTAATAATTAACTATGTAGTTATACTTCAGACGACTTTCAAAACCACTCAAAAGACGGACCTTGTTCTCATATCATATGAAAACTCATTGAAGCAATAACATAACTTTACAATCGTATTTAAACTTTGTGACATTTTATTCACATCAATTCTCATAAATCTATCTAATAGACGAACGTGAGGCGTGATGTGTAAAGCTCTCTATCTCTATCTCGTGATCAAATTTAACGCTGAATGTTATTCGTATAACTGATATTACAGTTCTCCTATCGATTACAGATATGCATCGTTTCATAATATGGAAACTTATAGCCTTATAGCCTTTTTTGACGTGCCTCGTAAAAATAATGACACTAGAAGTAACTGGAACAGTGAGATGAAGTTATTTGAGTATAATATTTTTGAGTAAACTTTAACTATACAAAAAATTTTCTTCTTCCCTTGGTATAAGTTTCGAAGATAAATTAAAATACGAGCTGAATTCAGCTGGAGTCTTTGAAAATCAACAATATTTGTATAAAACGAATAAAATTATACAGCGAACTTTTGCTTTTATCGAACTGTTTATCAGAAAATAGCTTCGGTTTTCTCTGATCTAACTTCTGGTCCAGTTTTCCCCCAGTTGAAAGTGAGAAGTTCGGTGAATGTCTGTTTATTTACAGTGGCTTTCCTCGAAAACTTTTATGAATATAACCAGAGATAAAAGGATACACTTTGCCTAAAGTAATCCGTTAAAAATAAAGATCTTGCTAATTAGTAAATAAACGGATCAAGGGGATTATTCGCTGAACTTATTCCGTTTATAACGTTATTGGTAACTTCATTAGTCTGTGAATAATTGGAAAAATATTGAATACCTTTTTTACGCAATTGAGATTGCCGCAAGATACCAGATTAAAACTTGTTTCGTTTTGTATCGGAATTTCAGGTTCCTTTATTAATGCCAGACGGAAAAAATTAATACTAGATCAATTCTTTTCTTTTATACAAAACTGACATTTTCGAGACGATACATCTGCAATTTGGAAAAATTTTGAGCTAAACTCTCATAGTAAGGTGAGTCAAGAACATACTTTACTTAGCTTTTATTAGAGATTTCGATACAAATATATTGGGGACGAGGAATATGCGGGACGATAAGACAAATGCGCGAGACGATACGAGAAATGTGTTGCACAGGACGGGAAAGATGTAAGACGAGACGGAAAAGGTATTAGTCCAGTAAATGAAGGAGGAAAAAAAGGGAAAGTTAACATTAATGACGCCCTGTTTTCATCTTTCGGTTGGAAGTTGCAGTTGGTACCTTATTGAACATGAGACAAAGTTCTGCATGAAAACGCGTGCGAGGGCGGAGAAAATGGCCCAAGAAGACCAGGAAAATAGGTTTTCAGACAATATCTCCTAAAATATGGCAGTTAGAGATTTTTGGTTCGAATAAAAATTGAAGTTCAGTTGATTTTATACAAAAATGGATCCTATTATTTTTTCGCAACATTAATATTTTCTGCAAAAAAATCGGGTTGAAAAACCGGAAATTTTGAGACTTGTGAAATATGCAAGTTTTGTACAAAATTTGAGCTGGGGGGTGTTGGAAATCCATTATTTCCGATGTTTTTGGATTGTGGAAACCAATTGTAGATAGCGCCACCACATTTTACAGATTGGGAAAATCCTCGGTGCCATAAATGAGAAACCCTGTAACCAGACACTTTTGATGGATATTTATGTTTCCGAGGGTCTTGTTTTCCTCTCAGATGAGGCCTCAAGATATACTTATTAGGAAAACGGGCTATAAGATTAATTCTGGCGAGATGGACCTCACCAGTGGACCTGAATCTAGCAGCAATCAGCTTTGCACATGTTGCAAAATACTGAAGTTCATTAGGTTTTTGGTAAGGAGAACTGAAAATGCCTCAAGAGTGAAGAATATTTATCCATAATACGCAGCAACAATTTCTTGCAGATTCTCCGCATATTTTTGCAAATTTTTTTGCAACCAGACTGATAGACTGATAGACTGATAGAGGTTTTTGAAATAACGAGTTATAAACGTTCTTCATGTTTCATTTATTATAGAAAAATATATATTTTTTTCATTTATTTATTTATTTATCAACGGGAGAATCCAATATAATGATACAAGAATAATACATTATAAACTAAAATATTACATGGACAATTTTTAACAAAAGTACAAGAGGTTTACGGGTTAGTTGTCCGTGAATTGATGGAAAAAGTATATAAAAATACATTGCAATTATGACATAAATCTGTTCGTCACCAGTCATCATCTGATTCTTGGTCAAGAACTTCTTCTGGGTCTAGAGCTCCCTCTAGCTCTACCCCGTCAACAACTTCTTCTCAGTCTAGAGTTTCCTCTAATTCTACCTCATGGGATAACATATTATCGCTGTCCTTATAATTCGAACACTGGCGTGACTCACACGAACCACAAATAGATGAGCAAGGTAGCCCTGCTTTCTTGCATGAACATGTTCCCTTACATTATTTCTTACATTGACAAAATATCATCTTTAAGATTGCCGGAAGCGCCGGATCTTTAATGGTTTGGACCGGCATGAGTATATCCTCTGCACGTTTCCATCCCCCTTTTTCTGGTAAACGAATGTTCTTGAATAAAAACAACATGAACAAATTCTCACCTTTTGCTCCAATTTTACAAGATTTGAATCTTCACTTTCTATGTTTTGGGTTGGTGAGTTAATTTTAGCGAAAAAAGTCAATATTTATTCAATATTCTTCAATTTTATGACTTTCCTCTCTATAATGGACAATAATATTTATCAAAATAATGACAGAAAACAAACACATATATGCCTCCAAGCGTGGCCGCATGGTTTGTAGCAGACGACACGAGCGCCAAGTAGAGCACACGCGCGGCGAACGACGGAGGAACGAAAGTAATAAATTGTAGCGTATACATTGCCCGGGAGCAGAAAGTTTGACCCGTGTTCCGATATGGCCAAAAGAGTCAAGCGTGACTCAATTCGCAGGGTATGATAGCAGCAGAATTCCTCTTTCACATGAACTTTGAATCATGAGGAAATATATTCATTTTTCACAAATTTATTGAATAATTGGTCCCCCCGCTGATGTGTGAATACACGGACTGTGCTCTCCGGCATACAGCACAAAAGCTCATTATTCGAGGTGCGCTTGGTGCCGTTTTTCTCGAAAACGGTCAAATTTTCGAGAAAAATCATGAGAACCATTTTTGTAGAAAATTAACTGAACTTAGATTTTCATTGGAACCAAAAATCTGCCATATTTTAGGAGATATTGGCTGAAAACCTATTTTTCTGGTCTTTTGGGGCCATTTTCTCCGACCTCGCACGCGTTTTCATGCAGAACCTTGTTTCATGTTTAATGAGGTACCAAATGCCACTTCCAACCGGAAGATGAAAATAGGGCGCCATTTATGTTAACTTTTTTCCTGTATTTATTGGACTATATGTCACGAGATAAGAAAGGTGCAGTAAAACGAGATCAAACTTTGTCCAGCTTTGTCTAAGAATATTGACATAGTTCACTGCAGGGTTAAAATTTAATGAGAACGAGATCAGACCTTGTGTGAGTGGGTTTTGCGTGTTTAATTATTGATAAATTTAAAAAAATATAGCACATACTAAACCATTAAAGTCGTCTTTGTTTGTTGAATATCTAGTTTGCAAGCGAATGAAATAATGGAAAGCAGTCAGAAAATTCCTTGACCGCCTAGATTAAAAATATGGCATCCTATATAAAAACATGTACGGATTTGTCACGGTCTGTTATGCGGACATCATGTGTATACCGTGATATGCAATATACAAATTATAACAGGGCGTATAATTTTTATGTATGACTTGAAAATTCATCCAAGTTGTATACGTTGAGCTAAAACGTCAAAAGCAAACATTCATCTGCAGCGCTTATTATGAGCCAGATTGTGTCAGGACGTCGAGGCTTCTACACAAAATATATTCACATTGTGTGTATATACGTATATAGTCACGTATGATTTTACTTGACAGAAATAAATGCTATGACGTGTATGGTAGATCCCAAATAGTTACTACTCGATCGCACTGAATTTCAAAAGTAGCAGCTTTTACATAAATATAAAAGAATACATAAACAATGAATACACATAAACTGCTTTAAGCATTTCACCATGGAGACCAGTTATGGAGCACGAGCAAAACGGTAAAATTGATAGATTCCGCCACGCATTTCTGTATATTTGGTTTTCTCTTTCCACCACCGGTGTCGCTGATATTCCTTCTACTGTATTGGGAACTTATGATCCTAAATTCAGGAGCGGGTGAACATACAACACGGCTCCACCCACCACGTCAAATTTAGTAGTTGAGATGCGCATGCGTCCAGGCAGCCTTTAACCTTCTATTCGATGTGACTGAATGTGAAATGTGAGCTGATTAGCGCGGTTGGTAGGGTATTGAGCTTACAACTCAGGGGTGGCATTCTGTTCACCTAGCGAGTAGTCTTGAATCGATCTTGTTGATATACACATTCCGTTCACCAAGTTTGGTTGTTTTGGAGCGACAAATAGTTCTAATTTCTGATACGTGTTTTCTATATTTCCTTGTCAAAATATCAATGTAAAATCCACGTGACGTCGCTTAAAAGCGATCGCTAATAGTTTTTATGGACGGAATATCACCTCAGAGGTCGTAGGTTCGGAACCCGGGTAGGTGCTGGGTTTTTTGTTTTTTTTTTAGTTTTTTATTTCTTATTTTCTGATATTTCCATACATAGTTACACTTTGATCAACCGGGTTTTGGGCCTGGGTTTTCTTGTTTTTTTAAGTTTTTTATTTCTTATTTTCTGATATTTCTATTCATAGTTACACTTTGATCAACCGGGTTTGGGCCTGGGTTTTCTTGATTTTTTTTAGTTTTATATTTCTGATATTTACATATTTATTTCAATATTGTTATGTTACTACTAAATATGGCAAAGTCTTGAGTCATGCTCAGTTGAAAGAGCCGTGTTGTATGTTTACCCGCTCCTCTAAATTTAGTCGCCCGACGTAAACGTTGTCCAGCTTCTTCGGTCACAGCGGCCTCTTGCTAAGCAAGCTCTTAGCCGATTTATATTTATTGGTGAATTCTTTACATTCCAAGTGATCCCTTTTTTTCTTTCACATCGACATTCATAAACCTAAGGTTAATAATGAGTTATTGGAACTTTTATAAGGTATAGCCAGGTAAAACCCGTTAGCTGATGTGTTTAAATAGGCGAGCTACGCAAAAATCTGCCATTGGCTCCTGTACTATAATTTTGAGCAGAGGATGAAACTTATAAATAATTACATTTGGCTGACTGTAATGTTACGCCACTCTCATGATTGACTGACAGTGAAAGCTCGAACAATAGTGGCAAAGATACAATTTGGTTATGTTTGAACTGCGTTGTATTGTTTATACATAAAATACTTCTCATCCAGAATTATACACTGTAATTTCTACACAAAACGGGAACTATTCATTGTATTATATAAACCATAGTAAATTCACGAGACAGACCTAGCGTTTAAGCCGATGCTTCTGGTCAGATTACCCTGTAAATGCACCTATTATTGGTACCTTAATAATGTAGCTGAGGTTCAGTTGTTCTCCAAAAATAAGGAGTTATACTTTTAAAAATGTTAGCAGGAGATGGAATAATTATTAATATCTCATGTCCAATACATTTTAAGTAAAATGATACCATAAAAAATAGGGTGATTGAAAAGTGAACGCTATCTAATAATTGATCTTTCACCTTGTCTTGGAGAAGTTCCACTAGTAGTCTTGAATGGCATTCCGGTTGTCTCTACAGCTTTTTAGAGATCTTCAGTTGAGTAATGAAGCTTCCTTTTCTTTTTTTCCATTTTAAAGCCAGTAAACGAAATCGTCCAATTAACGGTATATGGTTGTACCCAGGGTGGCTATTCTTGAAAATCATACGATCCGGTGCTTCTCTCATACGATGGAATCTATACCGTGGGATCTATCGACTCCCACGGTCGAAATCGACTAATTCTTGAACCTACTTGTGAACGTTCAAAATTATTGCGTGGTTGCCAGCATTATTTGATACAAAAGATCTACTTTTCAGTTGTTTTTAGCCTCTTTTTTTGTACGGTTGTCATAATTTTCTATCATTAATTTTTTTTTTATTTGTTATGTTATATTACCAATAATAAAAAAGGTAGTATGTTTAGTAAATCATCAAAAAACCTGGAGCCCTTATCTTCGTCAACTCGTACTTCCTCCTCTGCCTTCCATAAATCCTCCATCATTACATGCCAAAAATAATAGTTCTCCATGTCCATAATAAAACACCGATTAAAAACACTGAAAATCAGTAAAACCACTGAAACTCACGACAAAGTATGTTTTTCAACTCTATGCACATACATTTAAGATTCAAAGGAACAGAGAACTGCCAAAATAATCACGGAATGCATAGAGAAATAGTGATTATATACTCATTTTTCTTCGACAGAATGTAAACAAATTTCCATTAAAAACCCTCCCTCCTAGGCAAGCGCCAATTCATTCGACTCCTCTATTTTGGACCATGCGATCTGGAGCATATGATTTTCATGAGATTAATAATATAGGATCACGGGCCAAGAATATAACGACGATCGCCTCATGTGATCATTCGCCATAAATCTATGCCGCTCATTGTTCAAGAATAGACGTCCGATGTGTTCCAATTGAGTATATGACAGTGCAGGAGGAGAGGGGAGAAGATCGTATGACACTTCAGGAAGTGATGGAACAGAGGGATGAGACTGATAGAGGAAGAAGCGATACATATCACTTGAGGAAGTGATGGGAAAGAGAGGTGATAACCAAGGATACTATAGTGACAGAGGAGAGGTACATGTGCCACTTGAGTTACGTAGTGATAGTGATGGTGAAGAGGGAAATTCGAGACTTGGAATCTGATAGTGACAAATTAGAGGGACATATTGAATGTATCCCTTGAAATGAAAATCGACCTGTTAAGTTTTTGGTGTTGCTATGTAAGACAGCAACATTGTCGAGAAATTTAGTTCCCAACGACGTTACCTTTTTTCAATGTGTAACGAATAAAAATTGTTGTACCCCCAGCTGCACTAACCAATTAATTTTAAATGTAGAGGCTATTTAGCTTCGTCGAGTAAACTCAAAGCGACTAGAAGTTGAAATGAGTGACATTATTTTAACTGCCGTTTTCTGTCGTGCTTACAACACTTCGAGGATAATAAAATAATGTCAAAAATTGAGATCCATTACTCTTATCCCACGTTTTGCTGGAGGTGGAAAAAGTGAACTCCTCAAATTTCCAAGACTTTTTTACGGACGAAGAAAAAAATCACTTAATTTATTAATTAGAAGCTTAACACAGGTCGCAGTAAATGTTCCAGGTGTTTTTTTCTAGAAAAACAATGAATATGAAAATATAACAGAAAACTGTAATTTAACTTACCCAATTTGGAACAATTTCATTCAATTTTTTCAACTCCAATTGGTATTGGACTGAAATTAAGACAAATAAAAAATTGCATGAATAATGAAAATTGAATTTTTATTTCCGTTGTGATAATATACATTCGGAGCTTACTGAATTTTTAATATTTTCTTTACATGATGTTGTTTTATTATCTCATATTGAACTGTGGTGTAAAATAACTCGTTTCCATGATGTCGGAAGCAAATTTGATTTAAAAATTTTTCCAGTTATTTGAAAATAGGAAACGAAGTAAAGACGAGAATAATGTGATAAAAGTAATGACAGACGCCGGTATGAAGAGATTCTAGATGAAAACATCATTTTGCATTTCTTCATGCAACCAATCATTTTTGCTTATTGAATATTACATTGATGTATAAAAGTTAATGAACATTAAGTAGTACCAATATAAAATAATGATGATGAAAAAAACACTTTATTATTTATTTTATACGACCTTTATTATGATTTGACATTAGTATTAGTATTTTCTTCTGTAGTCAAGGAAATAGTTCTGGTCCTTTATCGGATCATTTCTTTGAAAATTACTATCCACCGCACATAATTCCGATAGCATTATTTTTATAAAAAAAATAAGAAACACTTCAAAAATAATATAAAGTGGGATTTATTTTCGCTCATATGTAGACGTTAAACTTTAAGCCCCTTCCCCTTATGCCCACCCCACCCAATTTTTTAAATGCAGCACCCTATACAATATCTCATTGTTGGATTCTCCGCTGAAAATGGATTACTATAATATATGATACCCAAGTGAAGAGTCAATCGGTTATGTTTAATATTTTCTCGACGGAGAGCCAACTGTGTAGGATTCAACTACCGGCGCAATTTTTAAGTTGAGTGAAACGTTTTCGCGTGTTCATTTTTGCAATAACCTTTTCCAAATGTAATAATAATAATAATAATAGTAATAATAATTATTATTTACCATTCAATTTTAAATATACAACAAGTTTAATTTACGATAAATAAATATAGAATCCCCACAGAAGGATGAACCTGTACGTGGGTTGTACCATATTAATATACTATATATGATTATAATAAATAAAATAAAATTTCATAAATAAAGTATCTTTCATTATAAGAAACAAACAGAGTACCAGGGGACTTATATGTATTATAGATATCGTATTAAAAATAACTTACACATAAAACAGAAAAAGCACACAGCATTTTAAAAACAATAAGCAATAGGATTATAGTATATAGAATTTAGAAAATACAGTTGCTTTCAGTGTGAAAAGAAAGGCACTAAAGATTTATGTAGATATCATATTAAGAATCATTTATAAACAACACAAAAAACAAAAAACAGCACCCCACTTTAAAAATGATATGCAATTTGTAATAGATATTTGCCTCAAACATCAATATCAACAATACCAACAATGGAGAAACTGAACTACAAGTTACAAAATTCCAAATGAAATAAAAGTACATCTTCAACTATTTATACACTGTAGTAATATATATTTTTCATATCGACATATTAGTGTATCTGTAATCTTGGCAAACCTAAGATCCAAACTTTAAGCTTATTTTTGAATAAATGATTACTAATAATAGCTTTCGTATCCGCTGGAATGAGATTGTACAACCGAGGAGCCAAATAGGTATAACACTTTTGTAAAGTGTTTTTTTGTGATTTTGGCACATATGTAGAATTTATTATATGACGTGTTTCATAATGGTGTTCAATATTTTTAAGTTCATGCTTATTTTCATGTTGCCTTACAACAGTTTTAAAAAAATAAAGTTGTCTTATATCTAGAATCAAGGTTTCTTTATATAGTGCATCAGTAGGGTAAGTTCGTTTTTTATTTGTGACTATTTTTAAAGTTAATTTTTGTATTTGCTCTAGATTTTTTATATGAGAGGTATTCGCTGCTCCCCAGGCAACAATTCCATAGAAGAGATGGGTTTCAAACAAAGTGTGGTAGAGTATTCGCATTTGAGCTATATCCAGATAGGGTGTCATGTATTTCAGTCGGTATGTTACACTACGTAATTTTTTCACCAAATAATCAATATGTGCGTCCCATTTCAAGTGAGCGTCCCAAGATACTTTATTTTATTTACTGATGAGATAGTGAGATTTACGTTTCCATATTTGATAAGTAGTGATTTGTATGTTGGCAAATTAGTAGCATAGGATGTAAGAGTAATGTAAAATGTTTTGCTCATATTAATAGTCAGCAGTTTATTTTCAAACCATTGGATTATAGCTTTGAAATTATTTTCTACTTTTTCTTTTAGTGAGCTCCATGTTTCCGATTTGTAAATAACTACTATGTCATCCACAAAACTTATTATGTCCCCTTCCACATCCAGTGCAAAGAGGTCATTTAAGTAGATATTGAAGAGGATCGGACCCAAAACTGTCCCCTGGGGCACACCATACTGGACTAGAGAACATGCAGCGATATTTAGATAATACTATTCCTAGTTTTCTATATCAGTGTGGCTAGAGTTCCGCCTGCGAAGTTATGGATTTAAAATTAGAATTCCGCCTTGGGGAATTCTGGAATGTGACATATCTAGAAATCCTCCGAAAATGTCCTAATTTACGCAAGCGTTGCGAAGTTATTCCTCAATAATATATGCTTTTAGCCGCCCAGCGGCGGACAGCTCATGTTTCATGATTAAATTCCGCTCAACATTGGATTAAAGATTATTTTTGTGGGAATTTCGTCTGCAATTCGGTTTTAAGTATTATTTTGTTTCATTTTATTTCAAGGGGAAGGGTGAATTCAGTGATTATTTATCTCCTTTGACACTTTGACTATTGACACTGGCCCCCTCTACCATTACCAAAAATACGTGGAATTCGATCTCCTCCTTCTCCATGGTTTTTCCAATGAGGCTTTTGTTCGCCATGTCGGGATGTACAAGACACCAAAATTTCATTTATTTTTACCGGGATTGGATTTGTACTTGAAAAGTATTTTTGTAGTTTATATTATCATAATAGTCGCCGCGTTACGTGATAAATGCTTTAAGATTCGGTAGCTCGAGCTAAAAGGGAGAATGGTCAATTTGCCCAGTAGTTCTCCAAAATCAATCATTATCACTCAATTAACTAAAGCCCTACGGCTGGTTTGAGCTAATCACAAATAAAGGGCCCATTGAACGGACCGTCTAAATGAGCAGATAATTACATAAAACCTATTAACCCATTTATGAATTCATTCTCCATCCCGAACCATCGACCTAAAAAACAAGTGTACGATTTGTTGGAATTGGGGATTTTTTCAATCGATGCGTTTTAATGAAATGTTAAAATACGAATTTCTGAAGAGTCTCTCCATATTATCGAATAAAACGAGTGGCGATTATAGGGATAAACAATGTACCAAGTTTGAAATTTGCTGCTTCAACAGCGTCATTTTTGAAGAACCCTAGCTCTCTAAGTAGGAACTTTTGATTCGAGGTAGATTAGGTTAAATGAACATGAATATTATACCGTGTACGTAATTATATTCTATCTAACTAGTCTTCGTACGCATTAAATTCTATTATAACTAAGGCTTAAAGCTAAAACGGCCAAAGTACATATTAACCATTTCCTCTGATATTGATTTACACGTAATTAAATCAAATTATTACCCCATATAAATACACTTTATGATACATTGATAGATTGTATTCTAGATAGCATATATATTATACACCAAGGTGGTGAAAACTACTATTATTGACCAAGCATCAAAAATGTTTCGCGAGTGGCTTTGCCCCGAGCGGAATAAGGTGCGAGGCTTATAAATGTCCCCACCACCATGGTGTACATACCATTTTTTCCACAACTATATAACCAAAAATGAAAAATAATTCACAAACGCACCACGAGAAGCGTTTACCTCGCGTCGTCTGACTGAGAAGTACACTGTCAGTTTTCGATATATTATGAACGTACTCGTTATGTCATCAGTCATTTTTGGTTGAGCGCGAATTTTAAACTAATGGCATTTTTATTAAAATAATTTTATCTTGATAGTTAATTTCAAGTAGCAAATATGTTGAAGACAATCTCCTGGTTATACAAAATTATTATGCACAGGTTTTTGTTGAACTACTATCTCTGGATTCTCAAAATATTCGAGTTTCGTCCATTATTGACCTAGGTTAATAATAGAAAAAATTATTAACCACTAATAGAGGAATTCAACTTCTCAGTTCGCTAGAAGAAGCAATAATTGTCAACTTCACAGCTAGTAGTGGAAAAGCTTATACTCTCTACTCGTATGAGTGTCTGACATCTCAGATCTTGAAATATATCAGTATTTATATGTATTTATTTATATAAATTCCTATAATTTAAACTTTCGATGGTGCAAATCCTGTGATTTGCTTATTTGGCCGAGTAATAAATAGTGATAATAGTGATAAATATATCGATTATATATAGTCATCTTCATCTAATGGTGCACCTACTTATTTTCTTATTTATATATGAATTTTTTCAATTCTGCAGTTTTTCAGCCTATTCTGTTTCAATTCTATTGCTCCTTTACTCACTTCTTGGTCCACCTTCATCTCGATTTTTTCTATTTCTGCTTTCTTCACTTTTTTTCTCGCCTCTTTCCTTCCATTTGTTGCAAATGTCCGTTGAGTCTTCCCAGATATTCAATTTCTGTTGCTTGTGATTTTACTTCTGAGCTGTTCGGTTAGGTATAATTTATAGTTATCCACATACTTTTAAGTGAAACAATTATCTCAATACCAATTTTCATATGAGCTTGATTTGGTTGGGCGTTTACCTAGTAATATAGTGGAACGCATCTGATGTGATAAGTACGGTGAAGTAGTAACGAACGAGACAGGTACATGAATGGGTTACCACTGAGAAAGCACCGTAGCGAAGCAATTTAGACTACTCTGGTGAGTAGCATATCACAGCTCGCAGGTATTACACCAATGAAGACGAAATATGATGTAGTTATGCCGTCATTCGGAGAAGACGTGAAACCGAGGTCCTGAGCAGGGTAGGGGATCTCTGAAGGCGTGAGAGTGCTGCCACATAGGGAGTCCCGTCAGTACTAAAATATATAATTTAGTGAGAACTGTAACGCCGTTAGTGGTAGTGGCAGATTCTTCCACATATATCAGCGCTGACATCCTAACGTGTTATCTATGATCTTAACCTGACAGCTGCCTGACAACTGTAGACCAAAGTTTCACGACGTGTATCGTGAGTTTGTCCAGTTTTTGTTCTAAAAAACTATTTTGCTCATTTGTGTGTGTGTTGTGTACCTATTCGTAGTTGGTTTTTATTGTATAGTGGGACTTTTATTTCAAGAGACAATGTCGAGAATATGTAAAGTGCATCTGGTAAGCTCTATCTTTATAAAAACATGTCTCATTAAATGAAAAGTGACAGGAGTAGTTATTCTACCATACAGCTTCGAAATTCCCAGCATTGTTGTTGAATTCCTAACAGTTATTTTCCATCATGTTTGTCATTGAAATGTGTAAAAAAACGTTTCATTCATTGTTTCATTTATTGTATTATTTATTCAATGAAATATATAAAGTTGATGATTATTGCTTTATTTTTCTCACTTCAGGCATTATATGGTTCATTTTTTGACATTCCATTTAATTTTACTTGTCTATTTGATTGTTATTATTGTAATATCAATCTAATGTTGAGTAACTTTAAATGAACTATCAAAAAATGGACCATAAATGTCATTTGCAATAAAAGTAAAATTAAAGTAATTTTGAAAATGCCGCCAAAAACTGTAAAATTGCAGGAATATTCTTTTTCGGCTGTTAGCGAAGCTCACAACCATCTGATTTGTGTTAGAGGTACTGACGGGACTCTCAAGGTGGCGCCACTCGTACAAATAGAGGGCGCCAGGGGTCAGTTTTCCATCTATAAATATTTTTTTATCTATGTCCTGAGTCCATGGATGTTGGGCTCGATACAATTGGCTGGAACACTTGTGGGCTCGACAAAATTTCCAGTTAACGATAGTGTCCTCATAACGTCGATGATTAGCCTCTAGCCTCAATCACATAAATAAATTGACGTTAAATAACAAATGAACAAAACTTCAGTTGGACAGTTATAAGAATATTTTCATATAAATCTATCTCACGTAGGTTTATCGTACAAACTTTCTCCAGTTATTTCTTGGGTGTAAGTGGAATTGCTATACATTTTATATTGAATGGGTTCCAAAACTTTGAAACGAATGTTTTCCATTCAGTCAGGAAGTTGAATATAAAATTCGACAAATTCGATATAAAGTAATGCGTTATGTCCAACTGTTCGATATATACAAAGATATTTTCCCAGATATTACATTTTAACTTGACAGACTATGTGAGCATGTTGAGATTTATGAAGTAATAGAAAAATTAGGAGTTTCCAAGTTGTTGTGTATTTGGGATGATTTATAAAAAAAATGGTAGCTGCAAAGGCAACTAAGGCAATTTTGCAGCTGGTCCCAGAGACGCACAATAGAATTGAGATCAGGACTTTAAGCTGTCTAAACGATTGGTTGAGAATTTTTTTATGCAACAACTGAGCTGTTGGATTTCCCTTGAACGTGAGTAGCATCTTCAATGAATGAGAACGAAAGTAAAAACCAAAATGTTCATAACGCATGGCGCTATGACATCTTCCATTGTAGTTGCTGCACTCTTTATGGTTTCCAAACTCTAGGGTTAAAACAGCTTCACATTCATACACTTTGTTCGTTCTCAAATTTAAATCTACATCAATATTTTAAACACAGATTTGCCTCAGCCAGTGGTTCGATAGATAACCAGTTTTGAAAATGTGTCCAGTTTTTGGTGACAAAATTTTCTGACGGTCAGTCTATGGGCAAGATAAAAAAGTCCATAGTTTACATGCTTCACTAAAGAACAGTATACAGTATTTCAATTTACTGTTTTGATCCTTTTTTGTGATTGTATTACTCTTACGGCCGTTTTCATAACAGACTTTAACACTACTTTAGAGCGACAGTGATGTGGAAAGACATCATTAGCAAACGAAAAATATATAAACAGGGAATAACAGATTTTGATAATTGGTCAGATGAAGAAATTTACCAAAGATTCAGGTTAAGCAAACCTGCTATAGTGGCGAGATGGCCAGAAAGTGCTATTCTTAATAAAAGTCGATTGGAAAATAATTTTGAAGGAGGCCAATTCAGGAGGTTCCATTTAATTGGAGGCTGGATATGAAGTTCAACCATATCTCTTGATTCCTCTGCAGGAAACAAATACAGAGACTGAAGGACTATACAATGAGTCATTAATAAGAACTAGAGATACAGTAGAAAGACAGTTTGGTGTCTGGAAAAGACGCTTTCCTATACTATCCCTAGGTATAAGGGTTAAACTGGATACAGCAATGGCAATAATTGCAGCAACAGCGGTTCTCCATAATATGGCTATCGAAATAAATGAGCCTCCAAAGGTTTTGCACTCAATAATCGATCTATATTTTTCAGCTATTTTTACCAAATTCAATTCTTCTTCTGTTGTAAAATGTGTACCCTCTTTTTCTATTTACTTCACCCATAACACTTATTTCAACTTGAAAATCAGAAGAAAGCACTAATATAATATAACACTAATATAAAAATATAATACGAACATGAACATAACCCTACTTCAATTGAAAAAATCTCGAAACTGTCATAGTCACTGATATCAACTTCTCTTGATAAACGTGAAATCACACTTTACTTAAAGGACCAGAACAGAAATGTTATGAAAATCATTGAACTTAAGTCGATAAATCGAAACTTTAACCTTAAAGGATACTTTGAGTTTAAAGCATACTTTAAATTGGTTATGAAATCAATAATATTTATTGAAGTATCCTCTAAACTTAAAGTATCCTTTATGTTTATTTATGAAATCTGCCGTGAAAGTGATAAAGTCACTTTAGCTAAAGTGAACTTCAAGCATTTGTTATGAAGACGGCCGTTATAAATGAAGTTGACTATTTCTAATTAATTCAATATGGAAATAATTATCGATAAGTATCTTAGAATGTTTCATTTTTCGCTTCTCAGTTTACTTTGTTACTTTAGATAGTGTTTCGAGACTGTAACAGCTTTTTTCAATACAAGAGTTTTTTTTTTATTGGTGAACCATCTTATCCATTTAAATCACGCTTCAGCGTGTTTAAATTGAACTTTAAAAAACTCGCGTGTTTTAAAGTTACCGTGGCAACATCAACAACTCGAGAAACGAAGTCTAAATATATGGTCTAAATCATGTCTAAATTACAATTTTTTCATTATTGATCTGACAGGAGTAATTTGTAACGTCAAAACTGTCATTCGAACAATATTTAACAATGTCAAATTTATAAATTAAAATGGAAAGTGCCGTTGGTATTGTTTGAAATATTAATATTTCGATTTTTCAAATCTTAGGAAATGGTATTTAAATTAATACTATTGACATTCACATAACTCAATAACGTTGAACTTCCATCAAAATACCAATTAGTTTATGCTTTTCTCATTTCCATGACAACGCACATCACGAACTCAACCATTTGACATTTAGTTCTTATTTCCATCTATGATTTCCATTTCTTGTTGTTGTAGTAGTTATAGACCAGTATTTATAATTTCAAAGTGAACCAATAAAAAAAATTGCGTAAAGTATTCGTGGATAACTGGTATTCAAAACACTCTATTTCGAGCTTCGCCGTCGTGCTCGAAAAATCGCGCCTGTTTTAAAGAGCTTAACCACTTATACTTTAATATACTAATAGATAACATTAGAATCTTTAATAAAGGTATCAGCTTTCATTAAGTGTCATGTCATTGTCATCTCGTAACTCTTTTGTATTTTTCAAAGTTTATTGTTTTGTGTTAGACTTCTTTTTCACCTTCACCAGCTATTTTACGTAATAAAAGACACCCGTTACACACAAAATATTAATAATGTGATTTCAGTCTGATTATACCTCTTGAGATTAATTAAATTCATGGATAAATCGAACAAGGTAAATGCATAAATTAACAATTACTCCTAATTATGGTAAGAATGTAATATTATTAAATATTACATAACGCTAACGATATTTTAGTTACAAAGGGGAAATCTTAATTAAGTGCAATGGTTCTGGAAGCGAATAAACTTGGGAGTTCATTCTGCATAAAATATAATTCTCAAACTAAGCTTTCCCTCTCACGACGGATCTTTTATTTTTTGCGAAGACTAATTCCACTTATTTGGAGTCTCATTCTACATTTTATTGTTACTGCGACAGCATTAGCTTGATAAAAGAATTCTTCAGAAATGTTGTTTGCGAAAACAAACACTTAATGTATACAGCTACTTAAAAAATTAGGTAGCATCAGACTGTTCGCAGTCTAACGATGTATCATTCTTGTATTACGTCAAAGACGTTGTATACAGTGCGACAATATTTTACATTCTCGTGTTTCACGGTTAATTTTTTTAGGTTATGAAATAAAATATAATATATTTTTTTGACCATTCACAAACTCGATTCACAAACTTGATTGTGAACCTAGCGCGAGTTCAGATAGTTTGTTCATTTCAAATCTACTTGATGTGTTAATATTCTAAATGTTAATGTTTCTTTACATACACTTTGAACTCTTTGGAGCCCGTCTAAACAGACAGCTCGGTGGCGTCACTAAATGTCGCCATATATAGTGGCCGTTCGTGTGGATGTTCCAGCTGCAGAGTAGCTTGACTCCATGGTAGGGTCATGTTTTAAAATTATGAAATGATTTCTGGTATGATATTCCGAACTGCAGTTCCAAAGTCGCGGAGAAAAGTTATCTGTGTGGAGCGTTCCCGATTCGTATGGAGCGTTCCAGTGTTTAAGTGTCGCCATATGTTATTAAATAGATCGCCACTTCGTCGTTGGAACTCGCCATAAACATTTGTCTGGACATCACCCTCCTTTTAATTTTGAGTTAAATAAATAGCTATTTGTGTATCAAGAGATTACAGTAGTAGTTTGGAAGCCGAGACAGAAAGTCTCTGTCGAGACTACCAAAGGACTTTCTGTTCAAAATACACACAAGATTTTTTTACGATCACACCAAAATAAAATTAATTGCTATTGTTTGTACTTAGCAGTTTCCAGATTGCAGTTTCGTGTACCTATGTAGGTAGGAAACACTTATTACATACACAGTTATTTAAACTAAATCAATTTTCTGGGTGAAAACTCCATAGTAACAATACTTCTAACAGCATTCGAATCCACTTCAATATTACCATTGTAATTGAACATTTTATTAAATATTATAGAAGCGCGGAATTAGATAAAACGTTGTACGTAAACACGTTATGAAGAGAGCGACATTGTTCAACTCGCATAATTTGCAAAACGCCCTGTCGCTCGTTTTCGCAAATATTACGCTTGTTGAACAATCGCTCTTTTCATAACTAGTTACGTAAATAACTATTATCAGCCTAAGTAACTGGTGCTATCAATTTTCATAATCATCATCATCTCTTTCATTATCAATATTATATTCAAAGTCCACTGCTGAATTACACAAGGCGTCTCTCCTATTAGTCTATTTTGATTCTGTATTCGCTAAAAATTAAAATATTTCCATTTAACAGACCACACAGACATAATCACTCGGTTGAAAAAACGATTAACTCAGATAATCAGTTAGCAAATAAACAAAATTAAACCCTCCAACGTTCAGTTATCACCTTGCAAATTATCTAAGCAATCAAGTTAGAAACGTGACTTCAATTTTAAAAGAAATACTTTGACACGTCGTTTGAGAAACACAACACGTTTTCTTTTTCCAAAGATTGCTGAAAATGTAATGAGGTAGGTTAAGCAGTGTTGCCGGCCCTATTTTAATGAATTGTTCATTAATTCATTGATACTATTTATTCGAAACATTTTAAATAAACGGTTTTCTATTGAGTATATTTATAGGTGCAAGCTCGGCTTATAAGTTTTCATGTAGATACTTTCAACGTTAATTCTCTCGCAAACGTCAAATACATTATATTTTGGAATACTGCTTCATCTCATTGGATGGGAGATGCGATGAAATGAAAGGATGCAGTCTTGCCAGGATCACCCTGGGCAACCCTGGGAGGCTGGCGCCGAAGGAATATTTGGCAATGACTAGGAAAAACCTACGTTTAACGGTAGGATTTCTTACTGGTCACTTTCAACTGAGGAAACACCTCCATACTATGGGGCTAGTGAACAGGAAAATGGAACCTGCCGATATAAAGGAGATTTCTCCTAGTGACCTGTCCACCGTCCTGGGAAGGACAGGATGGACGATGACCTAGGAGGACAACTCCTCGGGAGGATGTCCAATGGGTCACATGTGGCCTAAGTGCTGTGATCCTACACTCACCCTCCCTACTCTACAAGATAAAGATACATATCATTGGAACGATATGAAAATATATATCTCAATACCTTAGATAGACTGAAGTAAAATCGTGCTCGAATGGTATGAATGTCTAGTTGAATTGATGAAGATAGGAAAAGAAGTGAAGGTAGTTTTGCCAGGGAAGTATATTGTTTGGGGTCTCTTCGATTGGGAGAAATTTAGGCTACTAGATATTCTGGAAGGTATATCAAACCATGTGGTTTACTGAATTTTTGGTATTTTTATAATGACAATTCTGTAAAATTTTTGGCACAACAGCAAAACAGCCCTTTACTGTATACAACCATTAATTGGCTGTCTCTCCCTCGATTTCTTAACCAGGAGAGAAGCTGCTGTCATTTGACGATTGCGGATCAACCATACCAGATACACACATGGTTACTTGATGTCTTCTAAAAACCTTCCCGTCTGCCGTCACTGCAATAGTGCTTTAACCGTCAAACATATTCTCAAAGACTGACAGGAGTACACCATTACATACAAGCGCCTAGACCTAAGACCAAACCTGAGAGAGCTTTTAAACTGCACTGCTGAAATCCCAATGACATTGAAATTGCTCAAATCAACTAACCTCTACCAAAAAATATAAACTAGATTGATATTTTACATATTTCATGTTTTAAGATAGTGTATGAATTTATAATATGTCCTTTTGTCTTTGTACAGTGCCAATGGCCATAGTTGTCGAGGCACTTAAATGCTGATAAAAAAAATCTGTAAATGAACCCATCTATTACTTCATTACAAAAAAACTGGGATTTTTCAGGAAATTGGCAACACTGCGGGTTGAAAGTGTTCCCAGATAAGGCGCGAACATCAGTGGTGAACCAGTAGGGTAATTATTGAAATTTGTCTGTTTGTGTGCCGGTCTGCATATTAATTAATGTGATTTTATTTAACCTAATACTTGACCTGAAATTTAACTAGCATTGGATCATTGTTTTACGGTGTAATCATAGGCTTATGCAAACTAACTCAAATTAATTTGTGGTTTCTTTCAACTTAAATATAATTGGAAGGGGTTAGTACATGATGAGTGAAATTTGACCACTTAGTCAACTAGTTATATAAACAGCTATTTCTTGGCCTTTATGTGATTATTATAATTTTCCTGGGTAAAATGATCGAAAATTTACAAAGCTCTAGCAAAGCACAATTTATTCGACATATTCCAATAGATGGCGCCTAACGCGTAACTCTTTTTATTTTTATAAGTTGTATATTTTTAAAGCACGTCAAATTGTTGAAAAGATGTGGTTACTTATAATCAATCGGTATATCACTTGACGTGAGGCTTTTAGGACTTATCAGTTCGTAGTACAGATTTGGTAGTAACTGGTTGAGGTGTCTAGTGTAATCTCATAAATTATTCGGCCATGCTCCGTTTTTAAGTTGAATCAGATGCAAACGAGGTCAACAGTAAAATATTTTAGAGAAGTTTCAGTAATCCGTTAATCCTCACAAATTCCCACCCGTCTCATAAACAAATTAAAACTGGTTTTAGATAAATTTGAATCCCTTTCAGACAAACGAGAAACGCCCGATTAGAAAAAACTTTTTGTATAAATCACTGAAAATTTTTGTAAAGAATACGACGGCGGGTGTGGGCCGTTAATTTAACTACCAGGCTTTTCATTAGGACATAATCACATTTTAAACAAAACGATGGATTACAATTCGTTATTATTGTTCGAATTTCAACGTCTTATTTTATACAAACCTTTTGTATAAATTTTTAGTTTTCGCTAAAAGACTAAGAAAAAAAGTAGAGACATTCTCATCGTCTCAGAAATGGGAAATTCAATAGAATGAAAGCCGAGGGCTTTTTGCGACAAAGAATTTGATTATAAATGAATTTTAAGATGTGCCGTGAGTATATCGAATTACTCAATCTCTGCATTGTTACACAACCCGAAAAGGATGGAATTCGATTTTAGGTTACCGAAAATCCATTGGAGGAAATAAAATACTTGGTTCGTACAGTTTGAAGGAGAGATTAAAACAAAATAGCGATCAATCCAGTAAAAAAATCAGAACACATAACAAATTATTATGGATGGCTCCTTATTATTAAGGTATCACAGCCATGGAGATTTTACATAAAGTATTTTTACTCCGGAAAATCTCCGTGTGCAACGTTCAACGCTATATTTCTTCTTGCAAAACTTCTTGTAAACACCGGAGTGAAATTGTATCTGATAAATCGTGAAGTTTATATTACATTTTTTCATTAAAATATTACTGTCGACTCTTCATCTTTTTTTTTGAAGTTGCCATCGATTGTACTTGATCTCCCTTATAAAATCAGATTTATCACACTGAAAATACTTAGGATCACTACATTCATCTATTATTAAAGGTCTGCGCACCCACTGCGAGAGTCAATTTTCACCATGTCACTGCTAGAAATCTTCAAGTCAAACCTTCATTGGTTATTAAAACCCATTTAGCGGATATATTTTCTACATGATAAGAGAATATAGCTTCTCACTCCATTCATAATAATTAACTCTTTCACTAACCTAAACATAATGGGAGTTTCGTATTTCAGATCTTACCGCCACCGTATTCGTCAAAGCTTTCGTCGAACTCTTCGAGTCTTTGTCCTAGTCATTGTCATAGTCTTCATTATACTCTTAGGGCCGGTTTAACAAGAGAGATTTATACTAGGTATGGTGATTCTGGGAATAAAGTTATACCAGAATTTATACCTAGAATAAAACTAGTTGGTTTTACGATGCTTTTTTACACCGGTATAGCAATTATTGGAGTAGGAATTGCTATACCGATGTAAAAAAGCATCGTAAAACCAACTAGTTTTAAACTAGGTATAAAT
>CAJUYI010000032.1:0-14296 GCA_910591695.1 Galerucella pusilla
TTAATACTAGTTTCATTATAGTTTGTAGTTTTGGGATCTTGTAAGCAGTATTTTTTACAACCTGTTTATTTGCTGTTTATAAAGATAAGTGTACCCACCTATTATTTATTAGTACATTAATCTACTAGTGAGATGTCTTATAAAGTTAGTAAACATTATAAAAAAGCAACTGAAGAACTTCAGAGGTTTGTTAGTAATAATCGAAAACAGTTGGTTGAAGATTTAAATCTGCCTTTTTGTCGTAATTTTTCTGTATCGTCCAATAATTTTAATATTGTCACAGAGACTTATTCACTTAAACGTATTTATTTTAGCTATTTTTCATTATCTTTTCAAGGTGCTGCTGTGAAATCTGGAAAATGCAGAGAAAATAAGGAGGCGGTGCAAAAAATGGCTAGGTGGTTAAGAAGGGCACCGGCCAGGGCAAAAAGGTTCAATGTACCAAATAGTAAATAGAAAATAGTAAAAATTTGTACATTATTTCAAAATAAATTAATTTTCAAGCCGTTTTTGAAGCTTTATATTTTAATCTAATCTAGTGTGGGCACATTCTAATGTGTACTCTAATTTATAAGACTATACAGTTAAACCAGAATTAAGTGTCAAGGAAATTTTTCCGAATTCCTGCTACGACAGCAACGTTATTAACATTGTGACGGATAAACTCAAATTACAACAATATCGGCGTTGCTTAAAAGGAACTCAAGAAAAGCTCCTTGAAACTCAATTGTGAGCTGTCAGCTCTGTACATGTCTGGATGATACATGCCAAGTACGTACTACTGGTACGTACCAAGTATGTACCTACTACTGGTACGTACCAAGTACGTACCAAGTAGGTACTACCGGTACGTACCAAGTAGGTACTACCAGTACGTACAAAGTACGTACATTTTATTGGAAAATGTACGTATTTAATACGTACCATGTACGTACTTTGTACAGGAAAGTACGTACATAATACGTACCTTACATCTCATGAGTACGTATTGAATATGTATTATGTACGTACTTGTGCTGTCTGGGTAACAGTATAACACAATTTTGACACTGACAAGTGAAATTTTCCACGATGTTGTCAGAGTAAGCTTACGGTAAAATAGAAAAATAATAGCTTTCACCTCTATATTCTTGATTCAGTGTGTTCTATATGTTATATACGAATAAAATTGATAATATGTATATTTCATGTAACGGGTGATCCTCCTAACACCAAATTAAAATGAGAAATTTACGCTCTGACAACATTACACTCACCGTTCATAACCCGAACAAGGTTGTCAAATGCTAAATTACACTTAGCCTCCAGTTAGCTAGCTGTCGGTTATGTGGTGCATTGATAAACGCTTTCTATTGTAACCGAGACTTTGACTGGTGGCTAGAGATAGCTGAGGGCTACGTAGCTGACAGATTTAACCGAGCATTGATAAACCCGCCCTTACTTACCATTCAGACGTTGGTAAGTAAATTATTTACCGACGTCTTAGCCCTACATATACATTTAAGTGATCCTAAATAATATATTACTTCATTCATTACACAAAAGGAACAAAAAAATAAGATTTCTATTTTTTTTCAATGAACAGAACCGAATAGAACAATATAAAAAGTAATAAATGACATAAAAAAAATTTCACTAATATGCAAATTATACTTGAAACTGATCGAGAAGTATAAATGTCACTTTTGACATTTCGTTCATTTCGAAGAAATTCAAATTATTTTATTCGAAATTTACCTATTTCAATACGATCGCGCAAAAAATGGTATAAGCCTCTCGAACGTTAAGGGTAATACCGGTAACCAGCAAAAATGGAGGCTTCGTTACGCTCAGCCTCCAAACATTGCTGTCGACCGGTAAACAACCCTTACCGTTCTTAATACTTAATATACTATTTTCCTCCACTCATTAGGTTTTCCTGTATTATCGGCATTTTTACAAACACTTTATTGTACAAAGCCGGAACAAAAACTGTGTTACGCTCCGCTACTGAAAATGGGGGTCCATTAATTACCTACGCGAGGTGTTCAAGGAGGATCCAGCTGAATCACCAAATCTATCTTGGTGGAGAGGGGGGTCTTGGCAAATAAAAATCTTGCGTAAGATTAGGGGGGTCGTGCTAACTACATATCACTAAAGGAGGGGGGGGGGGGCGAAAAATCCTCAAAAATGCATCACGTAATTAATGGACGCCCCCTTAAAGAAAGTATGCAATCTCTTACTATGGTTTATTTACGATAAAAAGACGATGACGTTGCAAAACAAAATATTGTGATGTTGCCAAGCTGTAGTTTTTTCTTTGCTTGAACATTAAAAACATTCAAGCATTTATATTTAACAATGTAACAATAATGAATACAAATACGTCTCTTACATCAGTAAGCGGGAGAAGCGGGTCCCATTTCGGCATTCTCGTTCAAAATAGCTTAACAAAGATGTTACCATCTCTTGAGATTTACTGTTCAGCAAAGCTACTTCGGCAATTTAGTAACTACACACTACAGATTTTTCTAAATAATTAGTTATGGAAATAACTATTTTTTAATCTTAAAGAAACAATGAATTTAAAAGCACGAAAAAAACTTGTAAATATTAGACGCTGATCGAAAGTCAATAAACGTCAAAACAAACTGGGGAATTTTACCAGTTGATCTGACAACGTCTTGAAGTTTTGCCAACCCGTTAGCTGTAAATTGCCCTGGCTGTTGCAGATAAATTGTATTTACGATTGGTAAATTAATATTTATTCTGATAAGCAGGAAAGTAACTAAAAATGACATCATCGCCTTTTTATCGTTAAAATCCTATTTGTAATTATTGAAAACTCATTAAATAATTCGAATTGCACGCTACTGAAAACCGTCGCGGCGCATCGGCCGCTGACTGCTTCTCCTTTTATTAATTTTAACCAAATATTGCTAGGGCCAGCTGTTTTTTATCTTTGAAAAACGACCAGGGATCTTTCTTATTTAAGATTTGCACATAAGGCGCTTCAGTGGTGCGCCATATAAGAGATGATACCGTTATTCGATGACGGTATGTACTTTTTAAACAGATCGTTTTTAAAGGGATTGGCATTCCCCTTTTGGGGTCGATTTCCAACTTTGTATAGTTCGTTATATACCTTACCGTGTAGCCTATTAATGGGTGCTTACCCTCTGCTCAATCTATTGGTGATTGACCTGGCTTCTCCTTGTATGTAGACATGAAGAGGCGGCAGGTTCAGAAAAACTTCTAGTGCGGCTATTGGGGTTGTTCTCATGGCTCCCGTGGCAGCCTTTGGATACCATTTAGCTGTTGGATTGCCCCGCTTGCCGAGTCTTTGGTCTTCTCCATGTTCCCCTATTTTTTCTTTTTACTTTTCAACTTATTATTAAAATTCTAGCCGCATATTTTATGTTATTTAAAAATATGTAAACACAAGTTGTTATCAAGTTACAGTTGCGTCCATCTCTAACAGTGACTTATGCCTTTTTCAAGTCCTTCTTTTTTTATTCGTCTCGATTTTTCTCATTTTTGATGTTCCATTCATATTCATCACTTTTGTTTTGTGAGATCCTTCCGAGTTTTCGTCAGATCGCATATTTATGAATATCCTTTGGAACGATATTCAACGGAGAATTTCTATTACGATTGAAAAAGTATACAGAGTGTCCATGACAGGTGTAAAAGCATTTGAAAAATTCCAAATTTCATCCATATAATATAATATAGTGTCACTTCTTGCTTGTCTATCTACAGTGACCTTGATTACTGGGAAACGTTGAATTTAAACTTGTATTTTTCGTTAATAATGTTACATAAAAGAAGCACACAAATCTACTCTTTATAATTTATAACCTCCTTCCCTTCTCCCATTTCCCCTGTCAAAATCAAAAACGCCAAATGGACAACAATTTGAAAATTTAAAAATCCACAAATATTTTTGTTGCAGGTGAAAAAGGATGGAGTGTGGCGTTCAAAGTGCAATGCTGAGTGTACCACCGGTCGGGGAGAGTGGAGTACAGCAGCCTTTGCCTGCCGTCTACTCTCCTTCAGATGCAGATCAAGCACAATTTGAGGCAGACAAAAGAGCGGTCTACAAGTAAGTGCAGAATAGCCGTAAAAACAATTGGAACTGTTTTTTTTTCTACTTCACAAATTAAGAGGCATAGCAAAGGACCCTGAAGGGGTTTGTATTGCAAACGAAGCAATTTTCCATTTCAGCTAGCGCTCTGGTGCCCACTCAGAGCCACAAATATACTTTATATCGTGAATGCGAATGTCGGGCTTGTTCCGACTGACGTCTGTCACGGGTGATGGCTCTTTTGACAAATATCTAGGTATCCCAGTATCTATCCGAACTACCGGATTTTTCATGAAGTATCTACTACTAGAGATGGGTGCGTGGAATCAAGAAAATGTTGAAAATTCTTTTGAGGCCCACTCGTGAGGACTTTGGGAGTAAGATGGATCCAACTAACCTACATAACGTGATTGTTGATGATTTTGTTCGGTTTCATTGCTTCCACTTGTGGTTAAAACACCGACCTAACACATTAACCATTGTGGAGGCACCCTCTGGAGAAATTGTGATTCTGATGGCACAGAAGTGTGGCAGACCTCCTCATGAGCCCTCGACTTACAAGACATTTACTATTATTGCGAGATTTATAGTGCTAAGAGGCAAAATGTTATGCTCAGGACGCAACTACAAGACGTCACCACCGCCAAACCGGAGGGCCTGCACAGTTTTAACCGATCACGATCTCTTAGTTATCATCAAGACTACAACATATCAAAAAAATTGAAAATCGTACGAGAGCTAGGATTACCTATAAAATGGTGCAGGGTCCTTTATATTATTCCTTATTAAATGATCCATGCAAGATATCAACGTTTCTTTCTATGTTTAAACAGCATTCCATTCGTTTAATTTGAACCGACAAATTAAAAAGTAGATTTTAAATTAATATATAAAAAGTAGATATGTCCAATATGTGGTGACAGTGATTGATTCAATGGAAATTTATGTAAACATAACCTATAAAATCTTAAATCGAATATTCATTCAACAGCTTAAAAAACAAGTTACTTCTTGTGTTGATACTTCATATCGACTTTTTTTTCTTTAGTTTATGCAAAAAATATGAATAATTCCAATTAACTACTTGAATTAATACAATTTATGAATTTTAAATGGTTTTTATATCAATTAAAAGTGAATTGCAATAATTAAGAATAATAGATTGTTAAACGTAGGTATACTAGCCAATAATAGCTATTTGTATTACAAGGAAGGAAAGAGGTTAATAATCATTCAAAGGAGGAAAAAGCACTTTTTTCTGGTATAATACATACAATTCTCCCCCCATCTACTTTTATAGTCCAATAAAAATGAAGGCGAAAAATAACGTCAACATGGGCATCTGGTCCAGCAAGAAATTTTTTTTTTAATTTGCAGGTAATAGTGGGTACATGGTACATTGAACCCCCAAAATGTCAGGTGCCTGAAATTTGTGGGAGGGTCGGAAAATGGCTCTAGAGATCCCGAAAATCCGTTTTCCACCGATATCTCCCGAACTACGATCCCTAGTGAATTTTTGTACAGACAAAAAATGAAGAGCATTTCATTACCTACAAAAGTTGTCCCCACGATTTTTTTCGTTATGCCAATATTTTTTGCAAAAATGGTGGTTGAAAAGTTCGCAGTTTTCTGAAACTTAAAAACTGACGCTTCTAGCCCAAAATCTGGGATGAGGGACCCTGAAAATACACCAATTTCTATGTTTAGGCCTCCAGGCATCTATGGTAGATGGCGCCACCTTGCATTTTCGCAACCGCGAAATAATTAAGGCCATAAAAAGCAACATGAAAATGATCGATCTCTTACCCACTCTCGAGTCAAAAAAGTTATCGCTTTCTTTAAAATTGAGACCCTGGCCTGCTTTTATTGGACAGACCAATCCTAGGAATGATTGTGTGCGAAAGGGATTGAAAGTAGACGCTAAAATTGCGAAAATAACTTTCCCATTCTTCATTACCGAATACCTCTTCCTACACAAGCAATGAACTTCCACAGACGATACCTTCTCCAGGAACAAATGGTAGTTGTCTTTACTGGTCTTGCTAACATTTATTAGGGTTTCTAGTCCTCGGGTAACCGTTGTAACGTCTTCAGTCAGAGCTTGATCACAAATAAAACACACGGGCGTACTAGAATCCTCTTCGAATTTCATTTTTCTACAGGAATGAACATTATTTATCAAATCATTAGATGTCATTTCACCCACAACAAAATTAATGATCTTAATTAAAAAAAATGAAACCTCACCGTGTGCTCCAAAAAAAAGAAGCTCAAGAATTTTCAATATTTCCCTGTGTTTTTTATCAATAAAAATTTCAAAATTTATTATTTAATAATAACAATAAAATTAAGAATGACTTGAATTTCACTTTTTACACTGGAATACTACTAATTTATTCTTGAAAATTCACGGAAGAGATAGTGTTTACATGTAAAATTGTCAGTTGTTGACAAACAATGCAACAGAAAGCATCCACGTGTACACGCACTATAGCAGACGCCGTCGACCACACTATAGATTGGTGGCGTGGCGGCGTGCGAGAATAAAATGAGGCATCCATTACAACAAATTTAGAGACAAATTTCTTTTTAATGCATCAAATAAAATACTTGATACACATATCAAAGGAAAGTTCAGAATGTGACCTTTCATCGGGTATGATGCTTGACCAGGAAGAATAGCTGTCTTCCCTCAGAAAACTGGAAATTTCCCCGATTTTCCTGAAAACTCATGGGTCTGGCCAAAAAAAAATTATACCATTGGCTAGAGGATATTCTAACCTTTCTCCCAATATCAATTATAAGCGGGTTTGACAGTTAATCATCGAGAAATTCCCGATAAACCAGAGCTCTCGGGAAAACTCCAGAAATCCACAAAAATCGGCTCTTGGAAAACACATTATTCAACAAAATACGGGCGAATTATTGATAGCATTGTTTCGGAATAAATGAAGTACCCCCCAAAGAACCATTATCCAATAGGATTGGCTGAAATAACTCTTAATAAAAATAATATGAATAAATCCATGGAAGCATTAAAAAATTTAGCAAAGACGAACTTTGGCCTGGTTTTCCAATGACCCAGGAGCACGAATTGAGTGGATAAAAACACGCCTTAGTAGCCACAGATCCCTTCTTTCACCCGCACTTTGATTTATTAAAAAATATTGATTTTCACGCAAGTTATTAAAAAATTAGTAATTTACTTGGGGACGTCATGCCCTCTATAAGCCGACCTGGAGCTCAATTTTGGGTCGTCGTTTGGGCCATTTATCTCGAAAACTATCTAATTTTTCGAAAAAATGCTAAGGATAATGTTTGTGGGTAAGGAACTGCTCTTTATTTTTCGTCTGAACAAAAATTATCCAGTAGTCAAATATCGGCATATATATCGCTGGAAAACGGATTTTCTGGAATTTCAGAGCCATTTTCCCACCCTTCCACAATGGTCAGGTATATACCTGACATTTTGGGAATTTAATGTGCCTACCATAAAAATTGCTCTTGCTGGACCAGTTGCCCATGTTGACTCCTTCGTATACTGGACTATTAAAGCTTTTTCTGAATTATTATTTTTTATAATTTTTACCAGAGTATTAAAACTATCCAATTACTTATTGTGATTTATTTTTTAGACATCCATTATTTCCACTTCTTGCTCTTCTTTTTGAAAGATGTGAACTTGCTACCCAATCTTCTGACCCTCAATCTAGTGACGCTTTCAATTTAGATATACAAGCATTTGTACAACACCAGGAACGTGATAGGAAACCATTTTTGGCTAATGAACCCGAAATTGATGGACTAGTAAGTAATACTTCCCTTTTAAATATTTTAAAAATTGGACACAATATAATATTTCTATTTTTTTAGATGATTAAAGCAATTCAAGTATTAAGGATACATTTGTTAGAGTTAGAAAAAGTTCAAGAGTTATGCAAGGACTTCTGTAATAGATACATAACATGTTTAAAAGGGAAAATGCAGTCAGAAAATTTATTAAGGTCAGACTATCCACAAGGTAAATAAAATCTATTTCAACTATGAATAATATATTTGAATTGATTATTATATAAAATTGATACTAATTTCCTTTTCAGATGTTTTAGGTAGCGGAATTTTGAACAGCATGGAAAATAATAATAATATGATGCCACACGGAAACTCAGAAAGTGGGTCAGCTTCAAATAGCCCAGTGCAATATTCTATAAGTCCTCCCCAACAAGTTAGTTTCCATGAAACAAAGTATATCTTATAATTATGCAATTAATTTTTCCAGGTTCACCCAAATCCTGCTTTGATTGAACGACCTATAGATACATCAGCCGCTTATCCACTACCTCTTTATGTTGGAAATAGTGGCCCCACTCCCCCGTTACCTCCTTCTCAACCACCACCACCTCAAGAAAACCTTATTGTGCACGGCTCTACACCATTGGGTCAAATCGGAGTTAATTTGTGTTCCTCTGTAACTCCCAGTGAGAGTTCAGGACCCCTATCCCCTGCCCCAACTACACCAGGAGGTTCTGCAGATGACTGTGATAGTGATTTTAATTCTAAGGGAGGTAGAAAACAAAAAAGAGGAGTGTTGCCTAAACATGCCACTAGTGTGATGAGGTCGTGGTTGTTTCAGCATCTAGTGGTAAGATTTACAAAGTAAACAATTATTTTCAATATTTTTTGCGCATGCCTCGAATTCCATCATGTGTTCGTGCACTTTACAACTAAATACACAGCACATACTATGAGCTCTTGGAACTAATTTTTCATTTTATTGCACTGGCAAAGATTACAGAATAAAAATATAAGATGTTTCACTCCAGGGCGGTTTGATTCAAGTTGCTGTCCCAAACGGACGCCGCTCTCATAAATTATGTTTATCTAATTCCGCTATCAAATGTGACACTTTAAGTCACTCCTTGACGTTAGGTAACGTCACATTTTTCATAACCTTCATATATCAGTTATGAAAAGTAGTTATGTAAAAACTTTACGTAACTGTTTAGGTTTCAACATAGAGATACCACATGAGTTTCAAAGAATAATTTATTAATTAGGTAGGTACTGTCAAAACTGACAATTTTTTCATTTTAAACTGTACAACTAACCCATTATTTTAATTCAATAGTATTTTGAGATTTATAAATATTGAAAAAAACATTATTAAGGACACAGTTATTTAAAGTAAGTTAATTTTCTGGGTCAATACTTCATAGTAACAATACTTTTAACACAATTTGGATTCACTTTAATATTACCATTGTAATTGAAAATTTTATTGAATATTGTAAAAGCGCGGAATTAGATAAAACGTTGTATGTAAACACGTTATGAAAAGAGCGATATTGTTCAACAAGCGTAATATTTGCCAAAAAAAAACGAGCGCTAGCGAGTTCTGCAAATTACGCGAGTTGAACAATATCGCTCTTTTCATAACTAGTTACATAAATAACTATTACGACTCGCTTTTGTTGTCAATAACGAAACCGGTAGATACCAGAGAAGTTCGAAAAGATTATTTTATTTTAAACTATACAGGGGTAATTAGATAAATATATATTTAAATTAATAGGATTCTTTATCACAAAGGTTTATTTTTAAATGTTAATTATTTTGAAAAATGTTCGGGATATTAATTTGAAAAGGTGGGTAAAAAATGAACTGGAACAACCCATCACAGCACAACACACGGGCATTTAAAAAACCACTTTTATAATATTATTGTTACTTTTGGAAGTTAGGAGACTAAATGAAATAAACAAAATTCTCTGGTCCCAATCCTTAAGTACTTAACACACTTAAACACACTGTCTCACAGACAGTCAGTATCGAAAGGTTGAGCATTAAATATCTTACTATTCCCGCGCTCCAAACGTTGGCCAGTAACGTAATTTCAGTACACATCAACAAAGATTTCCAAAAAAATGCGAACAAGCCCAACTTTAGGCTTTATATTTTTCTCATTAGTCTGTTAATCTTTTGTGTTTTCTTGCTTAATGTACTTGTTTATATTATAACCGCATTAAACACTCTTAACTATATTTAAATTAAATAATATTTATAACCTGATTAAATTATAATTTATTTTTTTTTTAACTATTAGGGACACAATTAAAATCGATTAAAATCGGTTATGTTGTTTTGTTTGCCACTCGGCAAACGACTACTCACGACTAACTAAACAGTGGAGAAGGGCTGGGTTTCTCAAAACAAAAACAAAAGTATTCAGCAAAGAGGGGCGCCAGACAAATTGTACCTAAAAGTACTCATAGTAGTCAAAATTATAAAACCAACAATGCTTACCAAAATGTCAATTAAACATCCCAAAATAATAACAAAAGAAAATTATATATATACATTTACAAATATATTTGAAAAGAACAATGCATTTATACACTAATAAATTTAAAAAAAATAAAAATCCACTATTAGTTTACAAGAGAATACATTTAAATTTCTGAAAAGTTGAATATCCTGCACTTTATTCTCAATACACAACCTACTATGAAATAAAATATAACTAACCGTGCTAGGAATAGGATTACTATAAGCATTGGCCAGATTTAAAAAAAAATTAGTACTTAATATTAATAAATGAACTTACTAAACACATCCGCTAAATAGAACACTTCGCTTGAGCTCAGGCGCAGATTTCGGATATTTAATGGGTAATTGATATTGACGTAATACCAAACGCAAAGCCACTATAGCGGTCCTTTGACAAATTGTTAATAACTAATTGTTGCACATTAAATAAAAATATATAGAAAATGTACACTTAGGTACTTACTACTATTACTACAGGCTTGTATATAAATTATATTATTAAAGAAAGACCCAAGAATTATTTCTCTTGGTCTTCTTTATAATAAATAAATAAAGTAAACCTATATTAAAGATAAGACTAAGGCAGTGTTGTAAAGGAAATATGAATAACTTGCGTGACTCCAGCGGTGGAAGATCTAAAATTCCCCTTTTCAATGAAGCGGGTTGCCACCATACAATATTCCCCTTTTCAATGAAGCGGGTTGCCACCATACAATATTCCACAAATAAATGTAGCCGAAAGCATCTCACACAATATCTGCAATTCTTCAAATCTCACCAAAGCAAATCAGATTTTCATAACCAGTTAGCCAGGATGATGTACATCAAAACTCACGTTATAAGGAGTTATAGGTTGAGTAAGGTAGATATAAATTAGGTATACAGTTGAGTGCAGTGAGTATATAACAACAACAACAAAAATACCCTAAAAAGAATATTCTAAATAAGCAACAAAATCAAGAAATAAATGTTAATTATATTTCTTCTTTCTTTTTTTCTAAATGCTTTTCTTTTTAATAACTAGTTTTACCATATTTAAAAAAAAAAATAGACTCCATCAATATATAGGTAACCTTATTGTATCAAATGTAAAATTTTATTAATCTTTGGATAATTGGAGTAATTGAAATGATTACTAATTTATGTATATAATTCATTCACTCACCCTGGCCAGAGGAGGTACTATTTAAATTCCTGATAGTTTAGTGATTAAAGGCCCTTTTATTGCTGTTGTGATCCAAATATAAGTATAACTCTTTTCTTATCAGTTGTAGTATGGTTGGTTTGATGACAAAAAACTAATCCTCTCCACGAGAAATTATTTGGGTCGATTAAAATCTTGGATACAATAATCCACAGACATCCAACAAAACCCACAATAATCAAAACAAATTTTCAAATAATAATCCCAACAAAGGCTGACTAAGATGTCGCTATAAATTGAAAATTTTTAATTACATCCACCAACACACTTAACAACTTGGTAGCTAAATATAGACTCTCTGCCACAAAACCAACAGGTATCGAACAAAAGTCGCACGCATTCAAAATTTGATAAAGAATGAGTTGCTCAGAGGCACCTATCTATTATTGATTTACCTATATACTTTATAATTACAGAAATTATTTGGTACTATTTACTAGTTTACCAAATATTCAGCAAGGGGCAATACTGCCGTAAAATGAGAATTATAGAAATTTGTTACTATTGTTGTAACAGGCTTTTAGACTGTTACAATATAAAATCCTTATTATAAAAATAAATCCGTAATTTTGTATTAGCAAATATTACAAAATATTTAGTGTTTAAGCTTTGCTATTAAAGAGAAAAATATTAATATGATTTTTTGCTCATTTCAACAATTAATTAATAAATTTAAAGATCTATACAACATGGATATAAAACACGAAAAACCAATTATAATCACCGTTCTAAAATAACAGCGCTCGACGAGCGACGTCCCGTATAATACGCCAAATGCAAGTAAGGACGTAACTGTACCTTCCAAGTCACCAGCGGCATCGGTCCTTTACGCGATAAATTCGAACGAGTGAAACATCTTATATTTTTATTCTGTAATCTTTGCTCTTATATTGATGAATTTTTAGCATCCGTATCCAACAGAAGACGAAAAACGGCATATAGCAGCCCAAACTAACCTAACATTGTTACAAGTCAACAATTGGTTCATCAATGCAAGACGTAGAATATTACAACCGATGCTAGATGCCACCAATCCTTCGGATACTAATAGCGCTACTAATTCACCGAGTCACAAAAAGAAAAAGAGTCACAATAATAATAGAAGGTTTTGGCAGCAGGATTTCGGCAATATTCCAGCACAATTGGATAGCGGTTTGTTGAAAATTGACAAATGATTTAAAAACACTTGACTCGTTTTGTTTTATTTAGGTATTTTGTCGAGTTCAGATGACGAAGGGGATTCATATAGTAGTGATGGCGAGGAAGGTAGTTTAGTTATAGACGCGAATGCTCAGAGCGGTGAAGTTAACCAACAAAATGGTCATCCGGTAGATGTTTTAGGTTATAATAATAGTCCGGACGATGCTGATAGACAGTGAAACTATCTAAGAATTGATGTTCCTTGAAGGTGAGTTATTAATATTATGGGAAATGTTTCCCTTATGTTGTCAACCATTCCAGTGGTGAATTTTTTTTTACTTAAATCTCTTGGTCCATCCAAAAAGTGACAATGGTATCCGATATTTGGATCGAACTGTATCAGGACTATACCACAGATTATAAAGAGAACAGATACGAATCCCGGTAAAATATCAAACGATTTTCAGCTCCGTCGTCAATGACCTTGGACCTTTAACTCGGTATGGCTGCGATGTTGCCAGTTTAAAATATTTTCTCTTACCAAATTGCACTGTTGACTCAGGAACAATAACAATTTCTAGTGCCGGATCTAGTATTTTGGAAGTTTCCACTAAATCTTTAAAACTGCGCCATGAATCATAATCGAATATATATTTATGTATTTATTTAATACCTATATGTAACATTCCAATGATTTGTTATAAATAGTCATTACTCTTGGGAGATTAATTAAAAAATACTTTTTTAGATAACACAAATAATCACAAAAATCAACCAAATTTTAAAGTACAAATAATTCTTAATTTATTTATTATCAAAGGGAATACAATATACACCTATGCATTTTGATAATAATTTGTAGCACCAAAGTTAATATCAAAAATTATAAAATTTCTTATATCATAGGCCGGGATATTAAATTATATACTCTCATCCCTTGGAAATCAAAAGAACTTTATTTTTCTTTCCGAATAAAATTTATTTGGACAGTCTCTGTATGAACAATACACTCCGCCGTGATGTTTATTCATTTTATAAGAATAATAGTTTATACCACTATATTTTTATAGTTAATATTACCACAACGCACAATCGATTAGTCAAATAACACAATTAATATCGCCGATTGAACACCTTCAAACAATGGAGCAAACAAAAATGGCGTTATGAATTTTGAGCACCGACTACAAGTGATTTTGTGCATGTTTTGACTAGGTTAGGTTAGCCGTCACCGTTATTGTGCATGGTTGCCAAGGATATGGTTTGTGAAAAAAGTATATATTTATGGTATGATTTTTATACATTATAATCTTTTTAATTGTATTATTCTTTTAATGTTAATAAAATTGATTTAAAACAAGTAATTATCGAATATTTGTATCTGTATAACTATCACACTTGAAAAAATGCTTATAAAATATTTGACCTATGATCGTAAATTGAAGGAAATATTATGCAAATTGACAACCCTGTTGAGAAATTTCGCGAAGCAGCCCGAACGGAGTCGACATAAGACGATGGGCATTTAAATGGGTACGTCCACCCATCTCTCTCTCTTT
>CAJUYI010000032.1:19547-66375 GCA_910591695.1 Galerucella pusilla
CAAATAAAATCTTATATACATCATCCTACAATATTATGGTATTTTTGTCTTAATACCTTTCATTTTATTTTCAGATAAGCTTGTAGGCGGAGGTTAATATTTTAGTAATCGTTTGAATTCATTTTACCAATTCGAATGTTTCCTTTATTTTTAAATGTTTTATATATTTTTTTACACTTTATTTAAAATTAACCAAAATCGACATCTAGATATAACCCACAGTATATTGTTTGCAAAGGATTTGTGTCATATTTTTTACATAAATTATTATAACAAGCAATTATCTTTTCAAGAATTTGAAATTATTTGTATGTATTCATACATTTTTATTTACAGTAACGAATTTATATATTAAATATATGAGTAAGGATTTTATCAAAGAATCTATGATTATTTATAACAAACAAAGCCATTTTTGTAGTCCTACATTTTTAATTACAAACGTTTGACAGTTGAATGGAAAACTTTTGTTTAAAATTGATTTTCCACAAGAATTAAGCAAAGAAATCTTTCCGCTGTGGAAAATAAGAAATGACACAAGTTCTTTGACTGATATATTCAGATTGCATTCTTCGTATTATGGAATCAACTCTCCACTATATTTTTTTCTAAATATCCAGAGTTTACAAGTAAAGTAGAAAATGAAATTAAACGTTTTGAAAACTGGCCAAGCTTGGGAATGATCCTAGGGGAATCAGTATATTTTCAGGGTGAGCAATGAGCTTATCCGTTGTCAAATTTAATACATTGATTAATCTCTTTATATTTCTAACTTTGGCAAAATAATATTGCAATCTGAATAACAAAAAATGTATGATATCTATTGTGTAAAATGCAATAATTGTGATCATTAGATTAAGTGAATGCACCTCCCAACAAAAAAAGACATTTCCTTTTGAATCTTCCTTGGGTGAAAAAATTCATTATCTCCTGAAAATTCCTAAGGAACTCTTATTTTACTGGGCTGTGTATGTCCTTATTACTTACACATTCCGATGACGTAACAAAATGACAATTTTTTCTTTATTCACTACAAAAAGTGAAATCAAACGATATCGAACTACGTTGAAAAGGCTGATTTAGAACATATGTGTTGTTTTGTACTTTTTTTTTTAAATTAATATTATAATTTCACGAAACCAGTATACGTAATATATACCTCAGAATCATATAAAAGCAACACAATATTTAACTGCAAATAAAGAAATTAAAGATGTAACTATAAAAAAACAAAGTTTGCAGTTAGATTTTGTGCATGTTGTGTATACGCATTCTTAAAAAATTATGCTCATTTCAGTATTATATAATTGTAATTTTATTAAATAAGAATCTACTTACCTGTACATGCTAAACTGTTAAATGTTATTCATATATCTGTAGAAACAAAGTATTCTATTGGTTATATCACAATAAAGTTGTACCGACTACTTTTTATTATACGGGGCGTTGAATTTGTTACGATTTTGAAAGAAAATTGGTTATAACTTTTAAGATACCCCGTATAACAGATTACAACCTCATACTGTTCTAATGGCGAAGCAGATTTCATTTTTGAAGTAAAATAGTATAGAGTGTCCCATTTAAAAAATTGGGAGGAGTGACTATAGAGGGGAGAAGGTTAAAGTCATAGACGTCCCTTTATATGGTTATTATGTGGGGTGGATAGTTCTTATTGAAATGCTCTGTATAGTGTACCACTTTTTAAACCGCCCTATATACAGGTTGAGTTGACGCTAAAGGGTTAAACATTTTAAATTCCTGTCCATTTAGCGAGGAGTATATCTTGAAATATATAGGGTGTACCGAAACAAGTCTCAAATTAATATTTGTCCGCGGTTAAAATGAATATAACTGAATAGATTACTTTGTTACTAATACATTTTCTACGAATTATATCAAAAGAAAAAAGTATTGTTCAGTATTAAAAAAAATAAATGATTTGTACTCAGAAAAATCCTGTAAGAAAAAAAAGTGTCTGTCAAAAGATCAAACGAGTTTCTGGGTGCAGTTTTAAGTATACTATTTGAAACTAATATACGTAATTATACAATAAATAGTATAAGAAAAACCGAAAAATTTCCATCCAGTTCATATATTTAGGAGTTTGTTATTGTAGATCTGTAATTTTTGACTATTTCTGTCTTTATTATACAAAAGTGGTTGACGCAAAATATCAAACACGTTATTTTGGCTTATTTATCTGGCTCGTTTTTGATAACTATGCAATGGCTTTTTCGAGGGATTAACTTACCCAGTTTTTGAACCACTCTTTTACTAATTGGATTATAGTAACATGATCCGAGGAAACATTTTTTTACATTTCTTTTTTCCTTCAGAAGTTTTTTTTATAATTGAATTTTAATTTTACATCCCACGTTCTCTAATGTCAATTATTTTTTTTATAACAAACATTTTTGCTGCCAAAATTTTGCGACAACCATCCTGTCCTTCTCCAATGTATACGTAATCTTTAAAAAACGATGTATATATAAATTTTTTTAGTTCGACCTGCTGTAGTGCGTTATCAATTTTTAAATAATAAGTTCAATAATTGGGAAATATTACAAATATCTCTGTCTGTAAGTCTATCGTTCATTTTTAGATCTTTTGGTCGCAAATTTGAATTTTGTAATATTTTCTTAATGTTTGAGAGTTGTCCAAAAAAAAGCGAAATTTCAAAGGTTTATTATTGTTCCAGATAACATTAGACAATTTGGCCCAACAAGTTCTTCAGGTGCCATGGTTTTAGATCAAATAAAACACACAACACTCACCGATAAACTAGCTAAACGTCTTAAAATTTTCCCATCGTTAATAGGGTATTTTTCTATGAGCGGAAAAAATTAAAAAAGAGTCGGAGCAGGTACTTTGTGGTACTATTATGCCAGAAATCAATATTTCACACAAATAAATTAAACCAGTGATTTTTTATTAACTTAACAAAAATGGTAATTTTCAAATATTTACTCAGCGCGGGAAAATATGTGAGTTTATTGTGACGTAAGAGGTCTCGATGCTTGCTTGTTTCTTATAGGCCAGCTCAGGTGGGCGGCCGCAGGTCGAGCCGATGGTTCCGATTCGGCTGGTCAGTGATCTTGTCGCTCGGGATGCGGTAGGCGGAGCGACAAGATCACTGACGTCATAAAAAATCAGCGCGTTTTGGCGCGCTATTTGAATATAAAATTTTTAAAGTTGGTTTTGGCAACTTTCCCGCTTAGTAAAAAATTTGGAGTACTTAACTGAGGCCAGACAATCTTCTAATGGTGTTTGAAAAAAATTGTCAAATACCCTATAGGCGATATAAGGTGTGTTCTTTTTGACTGAGATCTCAGCTCACTTCAGTTAAAGTGATCTGAGATAAAGTGATGTGAGTAAGCACCAAAAAGAACGACCTACTCAATTGAAACGCGAGATCTGCCGTCACATGCGTGAATAATAATAAACATAACCTATCTGGAATCTAGATCTCCAATAACCACGCTTGATTCATCCCCTCCACTTCATTTCCGACTCAAGTCCAACTGATACCCCCATACATCACATTCAGCATCAGTAAAGGGGGAGGAAAAATCTCAGCTCACTTCGAAGTGAGTAAATCAAAAAGAACGCGCACATTACCGATGTGAGCTGAGATTAACTGAGATCTCAGTCAAAAAGAACACACCTATAGATAAACAAGGCCGATTTTGGTTTCTGCGCAACAAGACAGTTGGCAAACTTCACGTGGTTCCTTATGTGAAACGGAGTCTAGTAGTTTAAAATTGGATATTGAAATCAATTTCTTCATCCATAATTAAGGGTTTTTCAGTACAGTATGTGGAAATGAAAAGAGTCTCTAGTATTTTATATCATCGAAATTCAATGATGTTTTTAAGAACAATAGTTTAACCTTTGAATAATCTTGGGAATCTGTGTAAGTGAATACGTAAATATTTGACTGATTATTTTTTGGACAATATGAATCAATGTTATAGTTTTAGTTGCTATGTCGGTCTGTGATAAATTAACGATTGCTCGAAGTCATTAAAGAAGAAGAAGAAGCAGTAGAAACAAAATTTGGAAGTCGATCTGTACTGTCACTTTTGTTTTATTGCGTTTTATATAGACAAGGATGATGGAAAATTTTGTTTAAAACTTAAATTTTGCCATTTCAAATGTACAGAAAACAATAATTTATTTTGTTTCAGGGTTGAAAGTAATAATAGTGACAATACTTTTCGAGCAGCTTGAATTTCGAATACTTTTAGGTATTGGTGCTTCTTATGACTATATGTATACGCTGAATACTCAGTTAATTAGATTTAAGGAAAATACCTTTAGGATGAAATTTTTAGAATTACAAAAAAAAATTAGGTTTTTGCCTCGAAATAAACGTTTGAGTAAAAAACTATTTCCTCCGATATTTTTTTTGTCCTGTTTCGTATTGTTGTTGGAATGTTTTGTTACAAATTGTTTTGTTTTGGTGGAAGTAGTTTTATGCTTCAATCACTGGATAAAAGCGAGTATTTTTTATTAATGCAATATTTGTTAGTAAGGCTACGTGTATTTTGATTGTATCAATTAAATCAAAGATAAACTAATGTTGTTATTTATTTCACCATCATACTTTCAGCTAATGGGAAATTAAAAGGCCTTGAAAACATTTGCGGTTTGCGGAAAGTCTTTGAATTTTAGACGGCAATACTGCCGGTCTAAGTTAGTTTGGTGTGACCCCACCTTTGCATATTTCTACCATGTGTAAAGTCCCTCAGGGAGAATACCAACAAGTGCCAACTTCTCTTCTTAATTAACTTACAGGGTGATTTGTGCCGGTCCTAGAATTTTCAAGTTTAGCTAATAAAAGTACATTTATTATTATAATATATTTACAGACGATAATCTAATAAATACGTAACAGGTAGTTTGGTGTATACAAACGTAATAAAATTCTTAATAAAATAAAATACTAGGTATATGGAAATAAACAAAAGATACTAAATAAAATAAGCAGGAACATGAATTTTAATTTGCATTTTTGCAACAATGTAGAGACCAAAATATAAAAAGGACGTTTAATTTAAAGCTTTACAAGTTTCAATGTTTTGCTATTTACTAGTAATTAGAGCTTATATCGTTATAGTACTTCAATATACCGGTTGTCTCAGAAGTTACTGATACAATTTAACCTCGAAAATCTAGGAACTCAGAAATTTCTTCTTGTATACAGTTTTTTCAGTACAAATGTTTGATAAGTGTTATATACAAAGGAATTGTTAATCGCAAACTGCACCACCTTATCTATTACATAGATTTTTGTAGTTAAAATTTGTCAGAAACTTCTGGGACACACGGTATAATTATGTGTCATATGACCAATTAAAAAGTTTTATGGGTGTACATATCTATGGTTCATTCAAGAATATCTATGATTATTTACATTTGATAGGTAACCCATAAAATAAAAAAATATTTGATTCAAGACACCTAAAAGTTAGGCAGGAAGTACATTTAAGGATATAAAACTCCACATGAACATCCAACTGTACAAAAATAAATTATAAACAACGTGTATATTAAAAATAAAGTTTTAAATAAATACTGAATAGTGCAATGGCCTATCGTAATAAAATATAATTAATCTAGATTTGACGCATAACTTATTGCATTGCGATTTTAGACCAGTGAACCTAATTTTAATTTTTTTATATAAATTTTTCAATTGACCTACACTTTATAATGGATTTTGTCATATTTTACACATACCAATTTCTTAACACCAACAGATCCTCTTTAACTTCAAATTAATGTAAATTTTATTCTACAATTCAAATTCTATATGCCCCCAATTACTTACAATCATTTTGGTTATTACTCATACAAAGGTGATCTTACTTTCGTTGGGTTTTTCATGATATTTCGTATCAGAGAAGTTTTAGTATAATAATTTGATTTACTTTAGAATCAACTGGATCTGTTAATGCATAAAAGTGGACAATTAAATTCTTATTGATCTAGAATGAATATATCCATTCTAGACCAGTTGTGAGTACCCAAGTTGATAAATTTAAAACAAATCAGAGGTAGAGCAAATTTAAAAATTGTTTGATAACAAATCTATTCAAGTATTATAGTCTCAAAGAGGTATTATACTTTTTTATAAAACGATATTGTCCATTTCAAACTGTAAAAAATCGTGTAAATCCGAAAAAAAAGTTTACGTAAACTACATAAAGCTGCCAATTTGTAAATTTATTTTCAAAAAAAGAAAAATCATACGCATTTTGATACAACCAAATTTTTTTCATGAAACACAAACATAATACACCGAGTTTGTTATGAGCAGAATCATCTATAAGAATGCTACAAAAAAATGTCTGTATACTCACCAAGTAAGTGTAATTCGTTACCCTAATTCGCAAATGTAAGTCCAGTTTGATTTTGATTTTACAGGGGAGGATAAAAACGTCTTATTGGGTTGAATTTTTAGTGGTTGATGATTCTATTTTGATAAACTACGTAATTTAGGGTTAGAATTTGTTATTTTAAAACTGTTTTTAGAAAACCAAATTTTTTTTAGGATAGTATTAAACGAGATGGTGCCAAAAACCCAATTTTTGCAAAAATGAACTTACGATATTTGCGAATTAGTGTAATGAATTGTTGTTATTCTGCCTTAAATTAATTTTTCAAACTTGGTTTGCATATTATTGGTATTTTTGCATTGGATTTTCACAGTTAATGCTGAAGCACTCATCCCTAGCACTTGAAACACTCTTGATAGTTCTGATCTAGGCATTTATTTCTGAGACGAAATTAGTACTTCCTGGTAAATGTGAATCCAGAATAAAAAAAGGAGGAATTCAGGACAATGTTATCGTAGAAAAAATATATGTATGTAAATTTACCCTAACAGAAATAAATTTTTTTTTAAACTTGGTATTCGACTAAGTATGAAAGAAAAATATTCCATTTCAATTCAATTTCTATGAATTAAACTATTATATAAAAAATTACGTAGCAGACAAAAATATGAAAAAATAAATAAATTCCCTCACCATCATCTTATCATTTCTAAAATTCCATAAAAAAAACCATTAGAGACTCAATAAAGGTCAAACTTAAAAATAAAAGTTAATTTTTTTTGCTTAATAACAAAAATATCTTAGAGATTAAAGAAGTAAATATTGCCAATCTCACCTTAAGAAGAACACTCAACTGTTACCTAAACTTTGTATTCGTATAGATTGGATGCTGGAAAAAGTAAGGTATAGCATTTTTGTTATAAAGTCTGTCAGGATTAATTTCAAAGTCATAACCTAAACTATGCTTCTGCAGTCCAATAAAACATACTCCTAGCAAGAATTTAAGAAAACAATCACCTTCTACTGAAAGTAGGGTTAGGATATTTGAAACATTGAACATTTTGGAATACCATTTGATTACATTAAATCTTCAAATATTAAAAGGTTCAATTTTATAAAGACTTTAGATCAGTTGACAGATTAATATTCGACACAGCAGTTATTCAACCAAATCACTGTATTAACAATATAAATATTTGTGGGTAGAAATAACTGTCATTCAAACTTATTTTTCGAATAATATTTCAACAGCCTTTAAAATTATCCAATTTATAGATTGAAACGATTAGACTTTACTTTTTCCATACAACCATATTAAAAATCAGTCATATACTCATTAAAAATTATGTTATACAAAGTTACCGGTTTTCTAACACCTCACATTTCACTTTGGCCAGATCTACTTGTTCTTCTTCAATATCTTCTGGTTCCTCTTTGATCATATCTTCGGATGGGGCAGGCAAGTCAACTTCCTCAAGAGGATTCAGTTCCTCTTCCGGTGATTGGCCGCTAATTGTCGTTTGTGGGACTAAATCTTCATAATCCATTTCTAGACCAAGAGGAGAGTCATATATATCTTCAGCTGAAGAAAAAGTGTTATATTGAAAATACATAACATATCGAGATTTGCAGCTAAATTTTCCGAGGTCGATGCAAGCCTTCAAAACCATAAGGCTTGTTTATTTTAGAGCAATCTTTGTACAAAGCCTTACTTTATGTAAAACTATCTTTGGCATACTGTAAGAGGTTATGTGTTAGTGCAGCTTGCAGGTTCAACTATCTCAATAAATACTAACAATTTAACGGCAATCCACAGAATTCATTTGGAGCTCATCAAATTTTCTACAGTTTCTCACTTTTGTGAACTTGAGCAACTTGACAGTAGCTTCAGTTCCTCATCCTGAAATTTTAACTGCAACTCTCGAAATAATATTTAAAAATTGGGACAACTTTGGAATAATCATTTTATAATAAAGCAAGAAGAAAAAGAGGAGTGAAATCTTGCTTGTCAAGGAAGCACTGGCTGTCTCTAGACACAAATATATTGTTGTAAAGTGAAGTTTACACAAGAGAAGTGATTTACTACCTGAATTTGTTTGAATCTTTCAATAATACTGTTATTCAGTAATCTACATAGCACACACACACATTCTATAAGTATAGGATACCTGTTCTTAAACCTCTCCTCTTAAGTTTTGTGAGGTCCTGTAAAATTCTCCTTCTAGCATTTATGAACCAATTTTCAACTTGGAGTAGGGATAAATTGGTTTCTTGCATTAACATTTGCTTTTCTTGGTCTGTTGGATAAGGATGCTACAAAATAACAGAAAGATGCTTCAATATTTTAAACAGTGAGGAGTGTCGAAAGAGAACTTACATCTGTATGCCTAAACAACCATTTTTTCAAATGATTTTTTGCTTTAGTGGGTAGGTGTGGTCTTTTTGTTAGTATATTTTTAGTTGTCTCTTTCTGTGTAGCTGGAAGATACAATAAAATAAGAAATTTATTATTAACTTTCACCTATATTATGTATATTATTTTAAAGCATTGCTATTTAAATTATATGAAAATATTACTCACATTTTGAACATATGTTATTGTGTTTTCTTAAAAATTGTAAGCTTTTGTAACTTTCATTACAAAAATTACACACAAACTCATCAGTGCTATTATACACTCTATTTACACACGCTCTTCCTCTTGGATACTTAAACTCTCGCTTAAACTTAACTTTAACATTAGGTGATTCATCAGAAGTGTCTTTTTCTGAGCTATTCGATTGATCCACTGATTCTGACACTGTCACAGGCTCTTCACTTTGTATCTAAAAAAACAAAAGCTAAAGTATCGGTAAATTCAACTGTTACCATTTGTGGACAACTTGTAATAATAATTAATAATACAAACATTTTGTTTATTCAGTTTACCTTTAAAAATTTTTCTGGCTGTAAAGCTACAGGTTCTTCTGTTTCTTCAAGTTTGGGAACAAGTAATGCCAATTTGTTCAATGGTGGTACATCATCAGTAGATATATGTGACAAATCATAGCTAATTTCATTGAAACCATTTTGGGTTTCAATATGCTGTTGGATCTTCTTTTCCACAAATAAACAGCGTATTTTAAAATCATAAGCTGATTTTAAAGCTGTTCTGCAATTATTACATATTACAGGGTTGGGTATCAAATCTAAAGCCTGAAAAAATATAAATATTATATGTTTGCAGAGGGTAAATGCAAATTGTAATAATACTGGTTTTGATGTTTAGTTATAAATTAAACTGATGTTTTCACATAGAAAGTTAGTATTTACAGTTTTTATTGACAAAATTAGAAGAGGTCAATTGGTCAACTAGTTACATTAAAATTCCAGTCATTTTAATATAATTTTGGGATGATAAAAAGTGTAATGTCATACTGACATTATGCTATTAGCATGTCAACACGCCTAATGTCACTGTGAAACAAATGCATGTTCTAATTTTTATTATAACGCCATTTGTAAAAATGAATGCAATTGTTTTCGTAAAACTTTAATAAATTAAACATTAATTAATCAATAATGAAACGTACCATTTCCGGAATGCACGTAGTCAACTGGTCGCGATAGGGCATGAACCCTGTAAACGATTCAACAGCATTGATATTGAAATATTTTGAGCCTCTTTGTAATTTTATTAAACACAAACGGCACACTTTCGTCATGATTATAAATATGTAACATGAAAACACTACGTTAAAAGAACATAATAAACTTAAATTATATAAGTTTTGTGCGATCTAGGCAGGTGTAATGAACTGCTTTTTTTCTTAACAAATTTGACATTTTATTATGGGTGTCAAAACAAATGACATTTAAATGTCAAATGGCACGCAGAGAAGCCATCATTTTGTCAGGATATAGTTTAATCATTTTCTGCATATAATAAAGAATTACCATTTTTACAGTTCGGCTATTGAAAGGCAGATGGCGGAAAAATGTATTTCTTCAAATGCCATTTTTTCAATATTTACAATGCAGGGTGTCCCACTATAAAGTAACATATTTTGTTTTCGCTAAACTTCTTATAATTCCTTCAAATTTTCATTGACAGTTGCGAAATGTATATTTTTTCCCAAAAGCGCCGAAAAAAATGACCATTATTGAAACGAAATTATCGGTTTATTTTAAATACAACACCCTATATTTTTTAATACCATCTGAAAGTCCCTTACTTTCCCTTTCCAAAAATGTATACATTATCTGCATTTACTCAGGTTTTTAGGGAAATATTTAATTCTTTATGAAACCATGTCAATAACTTCCAAACGTATATTATCGCATTTTAACAGCTTGGAAACGTTATAACTAGAAAATGAGACAAGGAATTAATAAGCGGCTTTCACTGAAATTCATAGAAATGTTTAAATTTTTTATGACACCGTTTGCAAGTCTCATAAGTCGTCTAAAATTTCCGTAAGATATTTACTTTTGTTAATTTTTTACGGAAAGGTGGCTTTGGAACAAATACAATTGACATTAACAAACGTCAAAAGGTTATTTATGTAGTATGAAGTATAACAACGAACACAGTCAAATTTATTAATCGAAAATGTATACTTTGATAGAAAAAGCGTGTGATAGTGACCAGAAGGAGATTCAGAGCCATTTTTGGCAGAAATCCGCCTACACGAAAATCGATATTAACTTAGGTACCTACAACAATTTACAGAGTCCGGAAAACGAGAACACCTGAAAACGCCCAGGACAATGTGCCCAATGATATTCTGGAAGTAAGGAAAATTCTAGCACTTAACAATAATAGAATATCTGTAAGAAAAACATCCCAAATCACACAATTTTCAAAAAGTAAGGTTTACCGGCTCCTACATTTTAGACAACTTTTGAGACTTGCAAACGGTGTCATAAAAGATTTAAACATTTCTAAGAATTTCAATGAAAGCCGCTCAATAATCCCTTCTCTCATTTTCTAGTTATAACGTTTCCAAGCTGTTAAAATGTGATAATTCACATTTGGAAGTTATTGACATAGTTTCATGAAAAATTAAATATTTCCCTAAAAACTTGAGTATATGCATATTATTGTATATTCCTTTCAAATATAATATAAACAATAATTAATTTCATTCATGGTATGGGGCAAAAACAATTTTTTAACATAAGAGTTTATTGGCAATTTGGCAAAATTTTTTCTTACAAGGATTATAAAAAGTAAAACTTAATATCACAACAATTAAAATGTATAAACATATCCTAACAATATTTCTGTTAGTTCTCCATTCATTTAATTCCTTAACGTACATAAACTTATTTCTCAATTCTTGTGGCAATTCAAATTTACTTGGCTGTGGAAATAAAGATAAATAAAAATCGTACAGTACAGCTCTCACCAATTCATTTTCTGATGATTTTGATTCGTCCAGATTGTCGTTTAAGCACACAAACTTTCTGTAAATAAAACAAGTGTTTTCGGTATTATTAAAATAATATAGGGATAAGAAAAATTGTGAGTTATAGCTACTTACTTTCTATTCCTTCTGATTTCATCCAAGTTACCAACAACGTCACTGATATTTGAGTTTAGCATTATAAAATGGATGTATTTATTGTCAGAATTAGGAACAACCTCAAAATTGTATTTGAAGACTCTCTCGAACCTTTCCAATAAAATATCAGTTAAAGGCTCACAATTTTCGATTACAAATTTGGAAATGGTTGGCTAAAAATAGACATATTATCAAACTATATAAACCATGTTAACTTCTGAGCACAATTATTTTTCAAAATTTTTAAAAATTATGCAACCTACAATACCGATACATCACTTACTGACAGCATTGATTAAAAAAATTTTTAATCAATGCTGACAGACATTTGAAGAGGTGTGATATTCATTTGTTTTCATTTATGTCAAAACTTGTACCTAACTTAATTAGACATTGAAAATGACAAGTTTTCGATTAATTAATACTATTTATTCATTCTGTACCTGAGCCTATTATTAAAAAAAAATTGAACATCACATTTACCAGTTTTGAATCTATATATCTCTCATATAAAGGTGCAGATACTTCCTGGGATGGTCCTTTTTGTGAACAATTCATTAGTATTTCTTCAAAATTATTTACAATTGTATAACTTAAAGGAAGCTTGTAAAGATGAGAAAGCAAAGTTCTAATCTCTCTATCCGACCATGTACTGCAATATTTAAAGTATTAACATAAAAACTCTTCAAATGCATGCAAAAAGTGCTGATAAGTCAAGAAATTATGTACAATTATGAAAAAAATCTTTTTAATTTACCAACCTGGATAAATCAGTATCAAATTCATCAAAAATATCACCTATACTTCTTTTTCTCTGTTCCGACATAATAAAATTATAATAAGTGAAAGAAAACTGCATATCATTCTCTTTTCGAACTCTATTTTCTTCTGTTACTCTGAATTCTTTATCAAACTTCAATTCCAAATCCGTCATTATATCTTTATCTATCATAATTGGAGCATGTGATGGTACTTTTCTAGTATGGAACCCATATTCTTTATTAAAGACACGATTGGTATGTTGAAGAGATGAGCTGTAAGCATCAATGTTTTTACGTATTTTCAAACGTTCAAAATATCTAGATCTAGGGTTTATTCTTTTACGTTTCCTCTTTAACTTATGTGAGGTGATAATATTGCTATTGTGATTTTGTACCAATTCTGATATATTATTTGGTAGCTCTATTGGAGGTCTTTTGATTGATTTTCTGTTAGATTTTTCGTGAAGTGTATTTAATTGTTGAATAAAAGTCTTATAAAATTTCAGCTTTTGGGCAGTTTCTTGAAGGACAATGTGTCTGGTTTCATTTTGCTCATCTTCCATTACCTCCTCTGTTGTAGTAAACTGATAAAAAAGATGTTTCTAAAATTAGAATGTTAAAGGTGTAAATGAAGAAATATTAGTTTTTAAAGAGTATTTGGTGTTAACCTTGTTTAACAATTTTAGTTATTCTTATTATATTCCCGTTTTTTATCTGGATAACACTTATATCCTTAAAACCACATTCATGAAGTATGGATAATGTAGACCGTGTGGCCTAATGGATAAGGCGTCGGACTTCGAATCCGAAGATTGCAGGTTCGAGTCCTGTCACGGTCGAAATTTTTTTTTTTATATAAGGATTTTCTTTTCACGATAATTATACAAACTATAACGGTACTTATGAAAAAAAGTAAGCCACTTTTTCATGATAATAGTAATAAGAAGTATTACAAAAAATGTTGCCAGAAATAGGTGCTGATATAAATAGAATGGATTTTTACAAAATATAGTTTGAGGCACGATACACTTACTCACGGTATGTTCTTGCGCATGTAGCCGACAGCTTGTGACGTCATGTGGGAATCTCAAGCGGTGATGTACAATGCTAAATATATGGGAAATACTCTGTGTTTAATTTTCATGCATACTTTCACTTTATGAATGATTATTTAAATGCGACATGGTTTTTCAGATATAATATGAAGTATTACTTTATTATCAGTAACTTAGTTATCTTTTTTTGGTAAGTACAATGATGCTGGGAGTTAACAATGTACAAAACGTGTAGTAATATGTAGGTAAAATATATTTTTTACATTTTAAAAAGATTTGAAACAGAAATATTTATGGGAGGGCAACATTAAAACACACCATTATATCATAAATATTTTATATTTCATATTTCTACGGGATACGAAACGAGCCAAAGGCGAGTTTCGTATGGTTAATGCGAGTGTATTAATAACCATTAGATGAAACTTGCATATTATTAAAAAAAACAGTATTAAATAACAGTACCTAATAAGAGTAAATTAGTGGGTAATAAAATTCCAAATAAACGAATCAACTCAAGTAAAATTGAAATTAAAGCTAACAACACCTTGTATTGCATGAAAACACAATGAATCGAAAGACTGGTGAGAGGTGGGTGTAAATTTCTGGTTCCCGCGAGATGTAACTGCGCGGCTCGGACGAAATTTGGAGTAGAAATCAGCATACCGTAAGCGTATCGTGGTTTGAGAGAAAAATAATTCCCAAACTCAACTTTTTCAGTTGTTGAATCTAAATTTTTACCTGCTCTTCACTATCATCACAGTCATTACCATCCATTTGGCACTCTGGTCTATAACAGTCTTTATCACACTGCCCATCATTAACATACATCCACAAACAATTGGGAGCACAATTTGGTACAGGCCATGCTAAGTAGATCAAAAATCTCTTCCCTTCTGTGTAAAAATCCTGTAAGTACATTGAAGATCCTAGAAATATATCATCATTGAAGTAGATGAATTTTTTTGACAGCCCTGGTATTCTGAAATATGTGTTTCTGATAATAAAATTTACATATTAAGAGAATATGAAGTGAATTTTTATAATAGTGTTAATTAGGGAGTTTATGTAATACTAATAAAATAAAAACCTGTGAAGATTGCATTCTATAGCTGGACTAGAAAATGTTGGTAAATGTGAGCTATCCTTAAATATTTCATCATGAGTTACGACAGTAACTTTTTCGTAATCTAAATCCAGCCAATAGGGAATTTGACCATTAGTTACAATATATACATGATTAACCCATGGTGCATATTTTTCTAAAGACCTAAAATGAGATATTTAAGAATTACAGCTTTAACAGTATAATCAATCTGTCAATCACCTACCTAAGAGAAAATTTCAGTTCATATTTATCATCGAATCTTTGTTTAGATGAATCACATGTTATATTCTTTTTATTTAAATATTGGTTTAAATTTTTTATAAATTTAGGATCTGATCCATTTACCCATGTATAAACTACATCTATATTATCGGTATAATAACATTTTTTGATATCGGAAGAATACCCTCCATCTAAAATCTAACATTTTTTTTGTAAATATACAAAAACAATAAAATTATATGTTTTTAATGTTCGGGGTATAATTACCTCAAACATTTGATAAATAAATACTATTAAAAAGAGACATATTGCTGCCAAAATGATAAGTTTTATGCAGAAACATCTCTTAATGCGAAAAATCACAACCATTTTTCAGTTATTATTACATAATATAAATAGTAGTAGATCGTTGCGAAGCAAGTTAGTGTTTATACATTTTTCCTAATAACGAACATAATGCAGTTTTTATTAAATATTTCATAATAACAATTTCCATATTTCCAATTACATAACCTCAATTTTTCATCTTTTATTATTTATTTGGCTCTCTTCTTCTGATATACCTTCACTTCATATAGTGTGGAGTGAACAGTCAGGTCATGGTCACAAATATTTGTACGGGTGACGCCACCTTTAGAGTCTCGTCAGTAACTCCAACACCATGGCCACCTAGATGGCCATGTCCAACACCTTTGACATGGCTGTGATCATGGTGGGATCTTCGCTAACACCCGGGCTGAGTTCGAGAACATTGCACTAGTATGAAATTCACTTATTTTTGTGTCCGAGAACTCTTGAGCGTCTTCTTGTTGTGTACTCCCCCACAGTCCGAGAACTCCTTAGAGCGACGCTCGAATTACACCAGTCCCGACTCGGTTAGAAATCGCACCTGTCAGTTTGGTTTGAATATTTTGTGGTTACAATTTAGATTGGTGTGTTGTTAATTAAATTTTTAATTTAAAAATGAATTAATTTCCTTCTATTTAAATTCAAAATATTATTAAGCTTATTTGTGGTACATTGGCGTGCCTAAAGGGTTTTTAAAATTTTTCTGTATAAAACTTGGCGCCAGATTCATTAATGTTAGACCTAGGCTAGTTATAAATATTCTAAAATTCATCTGAAACTCCTTAAAAGTACTTATAGCTGGGAATAACTCCTTCAAAGTAATCTTTACACCTTGGATGTCTTCTTTTTCGCGGTTGCAGCTTTGACTCAATTTGGGATATTAAAGAGATTTTTATTTCATTTTCCGACTCGCTATCTGAGTCGGAATGTACCTATCCCTTTAAGCAACTGTTTTCCCAATGTAAGCGCAATCAATGCGACACGTTTTTTATCCATATTATCTACTTTACATTTAAATCGAAAAACTTAAAAGTTGAACAATAATATTTAAAAAAGTATGGTTATAGTTAACAACCACAAGAAGGTAAATCCGTTCGAGAACTCATTCGATGGAGCGTCGCACTACGATCGCCCTTTACCCCCACCAATCAAGTACAAAATTTCAACCAGTATGACGTTCTCGAACTCACCCCCGATGATTACTGGAATTTTACAGTATTTGGCGGCATATTCAAAATTATTTTATACTGTAATTCACTCTTTATCGCAAAATTGCATTTATGGTCCATTTTTTTTGGCCTGATTCTATAAGGAAGTGGTTAAAAGAGTGATTAGTGTAATAACGTGGTTAGGGATAAAATTTTAATCACTCGTCTAGTCACGCCATCCATGTTTCGGATTCTAAATCAACCACTTCGTACTGTAAAACAATCGATAGTATTGAAAAGATATCGATAGCTATAACGATGGTTTCAAAAGGAAAATAGAAGACGAAAGCTTATTTTTCTATGGTCTTTTGTTTGGGGGGTATTTAACGAAGTAGATAAAACATAAAACAGATAGATAGCTCTGCTCCTGTTGTGTGCAGCATATGCGATGCTGACTTCAAAAATATCAAATATAGGTAATATAAACAAAATAGTCAAAAAAATACCAACAATTTAATTTTGCTATCGTGATTCTTTTCAATACAGCTGTTTTTTATATATAATATGTATTTTTGTTTGGAAACAATTTTTTCAAATAAGCAAATAAAATAAGATGTATAAACTATTTTTTTTAACTTGATTATTATTTCAATCGTTTCTTCGGGCTGTCGATAGTATTATCAGGTATTATCGATATATCGATGCTTTCACATTTCCATGTGAGCTCACTTATGGCTCACTTCACTTCAGTACCATTGTTTACTACGAAATCAACACGTGGTTTTAAAACTTTTATTTGAAAAGTAGTTTTGTGCTGATTTCACATAATGGAAAATGAAAGAAAATCTCTTGGCGAATGGGCAGATAGACGTGTTAATCGAGGAAAAACTGGAACAGGATTGACACATGAATGTGGTGTTTTTGGAGCTATTGGTAATGATAATTTAAATTGGACGGACAATTCTGAAATAGCCCAATTTATTTGCATTGGTTTACAAGCTTTACAACACAGGTAAATTATTTTCATAAATGGACAACTGTTTTTATTTGAAATATATTCCAGGGGTCAAGAATCAACAGGTATTGTTACTAGTGAAGGCTCGAATGATTTCCACGTTCATAAAGGAATGGGTTTAGTCAAACACGTTTTCAACAATGAAAGTATTGCAAAATTATCGGGGTTTTTGGGAATAGGTATATTTAAAATAGTTTACTATGCCTATAAAATTAAATTTCTCCATTAAGGAATCTATGTGCTATTTGATGAATTTTCAGGTCATACCAGATATTCCACCAGTGCTAAATCTGAACAAGTAAATTGTCAGCCATTTGTTGTTCATTCAATGCATGGGGCTTTGGCAGTGGCACACAATGGAGAATTGGTAAATGCAGCAGTATTAAGAAAACAGGTATTTGAACCCCCTACAGTAGTCAAAGTATCTAAAATGTATAACTGAATCAATGTTTTGAAATATAAGAGTATTTAATTAAATGAAATATATTTTTTCACACTTCCAACAATAAAGTTTCCTTTGACATATATTTTAATCTGGATTTTCCTACGATTTCAGGTATTAGACAGAGGTGTTGGTCTTTCCACACATTCTGATAGTGAACTCATTACTCAAGCCTTATGCCTAATCCCACCAGATGGCGAGATCAATGGTCCAGATTGGCCAGCTCGAATTCGACATTTAATGCAATTGGCGCCATTGAGTTTCTCTCTATGTATAATGTTGAAAGACAGAATTTATGCCGTTCGAGATTCGTATGGAAACAGACCTCTATGCTTAGGTGTTATTTTGGCTGCTGATCAAGAATGTAAGTAGTTCTTTACAATCATCCTCACATGGTATAGTTCATGCTTTGCTTGTTTTTATTTGCAAATTTGATTTTTGTAGTGATCAATGGAAAAGTTGATGGTATTCAACCAGAAGGTTGGGTGGTATCTTCAGAATCCTGTGCCTTTATGTCTGTAAGTATTTGAAATAAACTAATTTTGAAATGTGTCTCTCAAGACAATAGAGGTATCAAATTCTGGGGTACATCTTGAGCATCTTGTATATAATGTGGTAAATAAAATATGAAATTCAAATTTTCATTTATTTTTTATTAATCTTTTAGGTTACTCGATATTTGCGTGAGGTTCAACCTGGAGAAATTGTTGAAATGACACGCAAAGGTATAAAAACAATTGAAATCGTCCCTCCGCCTGAAGGAAAGATACCAGCTTTTTGTATTTTCGAATATGTATACTTTGCTAGACCTAATAGTATATTTGAAGGCCAAGAAGTTTATACCGTACGTGTACATTGTGGTATGCAACTAGCTTTGGAACATCCTGTAGAAGCCGACATGGTAGGATCTGTACCTGAATCTGGTAATGCTGCTGCTCATGGTTTCTCCAGACAGGTAATTTTTAAATGGAATCAATTATATTGTTCACTAAAATACATAAAAAACTTTATTTGCAGTGGAAATCATTTGTATGTATTGTTTTAGTCAAAAATACCGCTAGGAGAATTACTTACCAAAAATACATATGTAGGCAGGACTTTCATTCAACCAAACAATCGCCTACGTCAGTTAAATGTAGCTTTAAAATTCAGTAAGTATTTTAATTTTAAAAATAAGTTTTCATTTAATGTTTTGCTTTATTTTAGGTCCAATATTAGGAAATGTGAAAGGTAAAAGAATTATTCTTATAGATGATTCGATAGTTCGAGGTAATACAGTTGGACCTATAATAAAACTGCTGCGTAGAGCGGGTGCTAAAGAAGTACATATTAGGGTTGCCAGTCCTCCATTAAAATATCCTTGTTATATGGGTATCAACATACCTACACGAGAAGAGTTAATCATGAACAAATTGAAAGATACTAAGGAATTTGCTAAAAAAGTTGGTAAGTTTGATGAGATTGTCTGTCAAAATTTTCGGAGATATATGAACCAAATAAACATTTTATTGGATAATTTGACCGGAAAAATGAGAATCTAACGGAGGTAATAAGAGAAGTGCTTTTAATGTTTGTTTCGTTTGTAGACGCTGACAGTATCGAATATTTAAGCGTTGATGGGTTGAAAAAAGCTGTACGTAGAGAAATGGAACCTTTGGGTAGAAAAGTTGGTCACTGCACAGCGTGTCTTACAGGGGATTACCCAGGAGGGCTTCCTGAAGAATTAAACTGGTGATACTTGATTTTAAAAACAGAAACTACTATCACCAAAACAAATATTGTGTTCAAATATACCGGTCGTTTTTCTACTTATATATTTCTGTGATGAAAAAGTGCTGGAAATTTTCAAAAACAATAATTTGAAGTATCAGACAGTGCCTAAATCAAAGCACAAAAATTTTCAATTGTATTATGCTACATGGTATTATGTAAAATCTGATACATGCTAAACGGAGCATTTTGGAAGTAATTCAAAATCTATAACATATAAATTATTTAGTGTCAATTGTCAAACACTTGACACTTGTTTTGGTACAAATTTATTGTTGACCTATCTTGTTATTTATAATGACAATTTAAAAATAGAAAACGATCATTTTAACCATGGTTTTAACTTAATCTTGAAAAGCTTTTGTCTTCCGTTAAGTATCTTGTTAGACCCGTTGTACACGAGCCACATTTTCCAGTCCGTGTACAACTGTGGTGCAGCGCATATATTTATGCCACCACTAGGAGCACTAGGTGGAAAGTGAATGCAAAAATTAGATATAATGAGCTCAGCATATCAAATGATTGTAATTCACCTAGACGCGATCATATCTTTGTTATTTCAAAATTTGGCTCGTGTACTATCACCCTTAGTATTATCAGTATTAATTTTTAAGAATTTATACATATGTTGCTGTTATTTATAATAACTAGTTATTTAACCAATTTTTTCTCAACATGAACAATCTATAAGATTTTTATTGAATAAAATTCAATTTATTTTTACATTAAAAATAGACCAGACCTTCTGGTTGTCTTGTTTAATTCAGAAATTCGGAGAAAAATCTCAATTCTAAGATTTAATTATTTTAAATAAAATTTGTATGGTTTCGGTATTATACATAAGATTTTTTTAAGTATTAAAATTTATTTAGAATATTAAATCTATTATTCAATGTGAAAATTAATTATTATTTAATCGTAGTTACAACTATTCCTTTGTTAGAGAACGGAAAATAATTCATATTTAATAGAAAACGTTTCATAACCTAACTCTGCTCACTATAGAATTCTACCAGTCTACAGCAGTTGAAAGTCTCACTCTGTATATAGAGTCTGGTGAAATATGAATTGTTTTCGTTCGATTTAAAAAAAGAAAACTGTAAAATTTGGAGGTTAAAAATAAAACGATACAAAAATACATTGATACATTTATTGTACTTAATTTCATATATTTATTTTTTTTTTACAAATATTGTGGTCCATTTTCTACTATCACAGTTTAAAAAATCATTAATTTAAAAATAATTCAAATTCAGATATAGCCAACAACAAAAAGAATTTCTTTTATAACAATTCAACATCCCACTTTTGTCCTTGACTAATTATCTGAAATATCCATAATAAAAACTGTACCTTACAATTCCTTTATATCATTTTTTTTCATTAATTACTATCCATAATATGATCACTTATACTTCATAGGATGAACGCTAATGAATGGTGCGAAAAACAGTTACCAGCACTTAACTATCTGCTGCTCAGGGGCATGGATATAACCACAGAGTACACCATCTAACAAGAGACGAAAAAATACGTCGACGCATTTACACATAAACTACTTGATACACTGAGAAAAATAACACTACACTAAGAAAAATAGTGTTGATGAACATCCCTCCCAATTAGGTCTATAGAATATTTTTTTAACTACACACCTTATTATTCATCTCATGTGTGTAATGAGAAGTGGTTCATTTTTAACCTTATCTTAAAATAATACACGGTCAACTGAGGGGAATGAACGGAAGTGTCGACTTGACATTGACAGATTAACTAATTAATTCACGCATGTGCACACAAATTTGCGATCACGAAAACTACTTTTTTTTCGCCTCTTGTTAGATGGTGTACTCTGTAAAGTTATGCGAGTGTAATGGTATTAAATTTTATACTGTCTCGAATTTTATTTGAACAGTTTGTTTGTTTGTTTGTTACGCCATCCAATACCGATCACCCTTAAAACAATACCTTGGTTTACAAAAAAATAATGTAGGAAAAATTTTTTACCAATCTTTTTGCCAACATTTACAATATGTTACACTATATACAGAATATACAAAAATTTCATGCTTGTCAGCTAATTTGATTCGGATATTATATACACTAAGAAAACGTAATGCACAATCAAAAAAAATTATATCAAAAATGTCACATATAGTAGTGCTTTTCTAAATCCACGCTGTACGTTGTTTTTGTTTTTTCAACTTTTGGTTCTTTATCTCAGTGTACTTGTAAGTATCATCATCGTCAATTTTATACATTTTAGCAAAATATACACGAGAATTTCTAACGTAAAAATTACCGATGAAATTTTCTGCCAAAATGGTGACACTTTAAGAAAAATCTAACATCAACAAAGTTTGACAGAATAGAGAAAAAATTCTAAACTAGAATATCAAAAGATTGTATCATACAGTTAATTCTAAATTTGTCCATCAGCACTAGGACCTTATAGTTATTTTTTGGGGGGTAACAAATAGTTGGTAAATTGTAATCTAAAAATTTGTCAATGATGGGAATTTAATTATGATATTCACCTAACCATTTGTCACCTCAGAGCAACACGCAGTTGATATACTGTAGTTTCTGAAAAGGCCCATGGTATAGAATGTATTCAAAGTTGCCTAACTAATTTTATCGGTCAATGTCCTATCCCGTTTCTTCCATACATTGACGTTTTATACTATCTATTTCTACTAGGCAGTCATAATAGAGTGACCCTAGCCTGGGTACCAGGCCACCAAGGAATAAAAGGCAATGAAAAGGCCGATGAATTAGCCAAGCAGGGAGCAACGGAGGTCATGATAGGGCCAGAACCTTCCTGTGGAATTGCAAAATGCCTAAGTAAAGAGAGCATCCACAAATGGATAAACAACCAGGCGTTGCGCTGGTGGTATAGTGTAACTAATGTTAATGTGAGGACCTTGAATAACATTGAAAATTTTATGCAGGTTACTTTTAATCCACTATATTAATTTGAATTACATTTGAAAAGCATTATTTCACAATATTCGAATTTATAAAACACTTTTATGCACGCCATTGGGCGGCTTTTTCTTTCAAAGGGATAAAAAATATGGGTCATCACATTAACAATAGTTACACTATATGAAACCCCAGGACAAAGACACGCAAAATTATTCCTTAAAAGCCCTTCGACAAAACTGTCACACGACCTACTATGTCAAAGTCGGGAAACGACGAGGATGATGGTGGGAATGCTGACCGGACATTGTAGGCTGAGGAAACATATGCACACAATTGGCCTTGCAGATGACAGCCTATGCAGGTTCTGCCAGGAAGAAGACGAAACCGCGGAGCACATACTCTGTGAGTGCGAAGGCCTAGCAAGGGTGCGGTTTCACTTACTCGGAGAAGAAAAACCGAGGGCAGAGAGCTACGCAAAGGAGGCGGTATCCAGGCTATTAGGTCTAAAAAAAAGAATAAAGCTAGATATTGAGCTCTAAATAGAGAGAGGACCACAATAGATCTGCAAAGGTCGCAGTGGGATAGGACAGAGAGCCACCATCCAATTCTAATCTAATCTACTAATTCAGAGATATCGCAAGCTATTTTTTGGGTTCCGTTAATAAGGAAACGTTATATTAACATACAGATTGCGAAAAGTATGTTCAAGTCATACCATTTACACCAGGACGCTTATTCTCATCGATAGAACATAGTTGAGAGAAGTGAGTATTCTATAACACGAGTAGGAACGTTCCGTGCTCTCTTGCAATTTCGAACCGCATTCTGGGCCATGCGAAATACTGGGACATTGTTGCCGTATGTTATCAATGAATTGAAATGTATGTGGTAGACCATTTGCTCAAATAGTAGTTTAAGAGTAACAAGAAAACGTCATATCTTGATAAATGTCATTTTATATTTATATAATATAAAATAAAAATGGACCGAAAACCTTCAATCAGTTCTGCATAAAAAGATGTATTAGTGCAGTTTATGAAGGAACATGAAGATTTGCAAACGGGCCGGTTTACTTCTGATTCATGACATATCAATGGCACATCAATGTAAAATACGTTATGCGCATGCGATTCGTATGAAAATATTATATTCGTGTGCTTCGAAGCAGGAGAACAAAATTGCTCCTCTTCTACCAAAATTTCATAGGAAGGGAATCGCCGAGAATACGGCGTATAAAATTTCAATGGAACAATGGCGGATTTTCTCGTAGGAACGCTCACATCTCTTGGTTGAGAATAAGCACCCAGTACGGCAAGGAAAATATGAGAAAAACTACTTGAAAGAGAGAGAAGAATTGTGGGCAGTTAGCGATAGGTGTATTTAGTACCAGAGGCTGAAATAATGTTCATCGCCCCCCTCATTTTATGCAAAATATCATTTGTACAAATTAATCTGCACTTCTGACAACAGCTGTTAAAATAGGGGGGCGATGAACATTCTTCCAGCCTCTGGAACTAAATACGTCCATCGCTAACTGCCCACAATTATTCTTCTCTCTCTTTCAAGTAGTTTTTTATATTTTCCTTGTAGTACTTGTGTAAATGGTATGACTTAAATACAATTTTCGCAATCTGTATAAGCATGTGCAATTTTATTAATAATGTATTTACGGTGAAATAAAGGTACCTTACTTTGGTGGACGCTACTTTGACGTTTTGGATGGAACACATGAATAATAAAACGTCAAATTATATTTAAAGGAAGAAATTATGCTAAATAAACAAGAGTACCAACACTGGATTAATATAACCTATTTCCCAGTGTATTTCTTATTATTAGTAAATTTTTAATAAATCAGTTTGTTTAAATGATTTCTATAGTTTGTAGTTTAGATATACGTATGGTATCAATCCATAGTTTTATTGTCAGTGCCGGCAGTTTAATTTACAGTTATGTAATAAAAATCAAAATCTTCCAAGAGTTTAAAGTAACAACTTTTGTTATGCACTTGCGATATTTTCTTGATATTAGTTTAAATGTCATTGGAAAATCATGTTTTGAATCAGAATATGTTTAGAATTAACTGTAAAATATAGACAAAAGCCGAGTAATATAACATTTTTCTTCATCTAAATTTTATAATAAACATCGGATGTGTGTTTTGAAAAATGACGGTCTTTTTTGAAGTTACCTATTGCAATATATATAATATATAACGTAAGCGTATTGTTTCAAAAAGTGTTTTTAACACATTGGTAAAGCGTATTTAATTCTAATATTCAAAAATTATATTTTTTTATTCTAAATATACATATTGTAAGTAGTTTGTAACGGTAACTTTAAAAGAAGACCTTTTTTTTTAAACAAATTGATAATTTTTTTTGAGAAAATGCAAAGCCAATTTATCGGGTGGACTGGATAAATAATAAAAATGAGTAAACGAGCTGTGAAAAGATGCAACATCAATTATTTGGGTGACATAATGTATTATAATTTTATTGGAATAAAATAAATTGGCTTAGGGGTATTTCTCTAAATATTTCTAACCATACTAATTGTGAGTATTCAATGATCTACAGTGTGGTTAAAAAAAAGTGAAAAGATTAATCACATTTCTAAAAATGTTTGCCCGACAATTTTATTCAATAAATTGAGGAATTTGATGGATTCTTCAAGCTATAGAATCAAAAGAGAACTTTAGAAGCTGGAATTGAAAATGACAAAGGTGGATTCGTATTTCTCTAGTTTAATCTAAAGATGAGATAACCAGTGGCGGCTCGTGAACTTTTTAAGAGAGGAGGCTGGACATAAAAATATACTCTACTCAGCCAGTTAATTTAACCTTCAATAGTATCTGAAATTTCATGAAAAAGTTGTTTATAATGTAGTGTCTTGTCTACCAAATTATGTTTTCCTCCTTTTCACGGGAGGAGCGTCATCAGTAGAAAAATTTTCAAATAAAATATTAAAATACAATTCTGTATTACGGAAACTTGAAATTTTATCAATGAAATACTTCAAACGCTCTCTTGAATAAATTATATCAGTGAATTTATGTTGTAAAATTTGAAAAATAACTTCTGTTGGTTCAAATATTAATTTAAGAGTATTAAGAAAAAACAAAACTTGATTATTCCCGCTAATTCTGTATTCCGTAGTTCGTTTTGGTTCGTATATCATCGCAACTGCTAAAAGCTATCCCAGAGGCAACAGTGTAGAGCAACACGTGTTTCGAGAGAGATTCTTGTGGAATCTAGCCTCAGAGCACTGTTGTCAGATTCTAAAATAAGTAGTGAAAACGGGGAATTAATTGTGGAATTGAAAAATTTTACATAAACGGGAAATAAAATGAAGAATAATCAACAAAATATTTCTGGTGCTATCTACTGGATAAATTGTTGAGGAGGTTAAAACTCTTTAGCCTCCTTCGAGGAGCCGCCACTGGAGATAACATACGTTTGAAACAAGATGGTATCCCAAGTTCAATTATTTTAGTCCAAAGATAGTGGCTTAAAAATAACCGAAGCAGACTGAGTTGTAGCATTCAAGAGATGATGTGAACGTTGATTTGACAAAGTTACAAACGACAAATTCAGAAAAATAAAGGAAAGCTTCAATAATTTCGACATATAGTAGGGAAATGCCATGAAATGACAAAAATTTGCAGCAGTTGGTAACTGGATCAGGGAGTAACATGTCACTTGTAATCAAAATTTCATTAATAATTGTATTCTTTGTATAATTTAAATTGTCAGACAAACTTTTAATGAAGTATTTACGCTGTTAATTTTAGATAATTCAATACGCATTTTACTTCATTTTTTTACATTTAACATGGAATGACGATCGTAAATAAATCAATATATTGAATAACAACTTGTTCGTGCTCTCTTATTTGTACTGATCTGATGGACCAATCAAGAACATTTCAAAAAATTATGTACTCATCTTATATATTTTTCCTAGGGATGTTTCAAAAATTCTAAATAGGCATTTCGTTACTTATTATTGCTTCTTGATGCTTGTTATCACACTAAAAATATTTTGATAAAATTGTTGCTTCTTTATATAATTTTAGTGAGACAGTGACCCTCAAGATAACATTAATGATGAATCACAATTTAACAATAATTTCAAGTGATAAATAGATTTGGAAAAGTATTTAGGAATTCCAAGCTAACAACAACTTATAACGTTTTCTGCAGCAACTACTATAGGCAGTTATTTATGAATATTTTGGTTTTTTATTCAAGTTTGTTTTGTCACAAATTTTCCTTAGGAGTGGTGAAATTCTACTGGAACTGTCATAGATACAGTTAATTTAACAATACTTTAACAAGAAGTATATACAGGGTGGTCCTTAAGTAATTGTACATAGAAGTACAATACAATCATCACTTCAATATATTGCGATTTAAGCCAACTAGCCTTTATAAAATGTTGATATCAAGATAGATACAGGGTGTTAAACATGAAATTTTAATTTTCGTTTTTTACAATAACTTTAACGCTTTTTGATGTATATTCACAAAAATTTGGGGTTGGGAGTTTCTTTATATGAGAAATCATAATTTTGGATCTATTTCGATGTATTTTGTAGAGGGCGCCACATAGACCACGTATAAATGTATTTATAAATGTACGCAAAACTTTTTTGCCTTTTACATTAGCACTATATTTGTAAAAAATAATTAAAGCCACATCATTACTACAAATAAAAGGTATACTTGTTAGTATCCCCAAATCTTAACGGTTTTAGAAATAATCACATTTTAGTGATTAACTACATAATTATTATTCAATGAAATTACGTTCGAAAAATGTAGTTGTGTACGATATTTTTTATTTTTAAATATTAAAAGTACCGTACATATTTTTCATGTCAACTACTACTATACCCTAATACTGTTCATCTTAATACTAAAAATAATAATTATCGTACACACAACTACATTTTTCGAACGTAATTATCTCAAAAACCGTTAAGATTTGGAGATACTAACAAGTATACCTTTTATTTGTTGTAATGATGTGGCTTCAATCATTTTTTACAAAAGTAGCGCTAATGTGAAAGGCAAAAAAGTTTTGCGTACATTTATGCCGCATACGTGGTACAATGAAATGGGTACAAAATTATGATTTCTCATATAAAAAAACTCCCAACCCCAAATTTTTGTGCGTATACATAAAAAAGCGTCAGTTATTGTAAAAAACGAAAATTAAAATTTCATGTTCAACTCGTTGTATCTCTCTTAATATCAACATTTTATAAAGGCTAGTTGGTTTAAATCGCAATATTTTGAAGTGAAGATTGTAGGTACTGTATGTACTGTAGGTACTGTATGTATAATTACTTACGGACCACCCTATATAATTTAGAGTAAAACTTTTATACACTTATCTATAAGTATATTGTTACGTAATACTGTTTCCAAATCTATATTTCTGTGTTCGAGTAACAGTTAGATCTCAAAACTTCACTTTCTGCTTCTCGTTTACATTATGCAAAATAGTTAGCATAGATATATATATACAATTGAACAATATTTAGCTATTGTCTGTTACAGCGCATTGGATCGAACCAACGTACCTACTTTTATTTTTGACAATATCTCTAGAAGATGTGAGAAAAATAAACTACTCGCTTAAATGACAGGTTTAAATGTATTTTGAATCTAGAAAATATGACCGTCGAGAGGGACTCCAAGAATAAAGTAAAGTTAGTCATAAATACTGTAAGTACGGAACACATTTTATATTTAAAATACATTTAAATTTTTTTTCTGGTAGTTCCCACAATTTTTCGAAATTTTTCAATCTGTGGTCAAGCGAAGCAACCTGACAATAAGCGTATTATTTTGCATCTTATTACATCTAATTAAATTTTTTGTGTTTGTTTAGAATTTAAGTAGTGGTAGTCGTCGGGTACTGAAACATAGTGCCACACGTTAGACCCGCCGATCTAACCGTTGGTCGAGGAGGTAATTGAGGGGTCACTTGGCCCGAATTAACCTCTCTAGTGTATCGTGGCGAGATACTAGGGGGTGGGGCTAGAACTGCAATACTGAAATAAAAAAAAACGCAGTTGAGAATACGGAGTGTTGGGAATTGTACGATATTTTGTATAGTTTGGCAAGTTTATCTGAAACTACGGGGCATCGGCAAGAGGCGAGGCATATACAGATCGCGTAATTTCTTATGGAACCTTCCTGGATTACACAAGTACGACAAGGAAAATATGAGAAAAACAGCTTGAAAGAGAGAGAAACTGTGCGCGCGCATCGGAGGCGTGTACTCAGGTCTAGGGGATGGCCGCATATTGATTGTCCTTTACAGAGGGAAAGATAATTCACTAGTAGGTGGTATTCAGAAATTGAAAGTGAGAGAAAGTATAACTTTGCGCGCGCATCGGAGGCGTGTACCCAGGTCTAGGGGATGACCGAATGTTTATTGTTCGTTCTGAATACCACTTACTAGTGAATACTCTTTCTCTCTGTAAAGAGCAATCAACATTTGGCCATCCCCTAGACCTGGGTACACGCCTCCGATGCGCGCGCACAGTTATACTTTCTCTCTTTCTAGTTCTGAATACCACCTACTAGTGAATTATCTTTCTCTCTGTAAAGGACAATCAATATTCGGCCATCCCCTACACCTGGGTACACGCCTCCGATGCGCACAGTTATACTTTCTCTCTCTTTCAAGTTCTGAATACCACCTACTAGTGAATTCTCTTTCTCTCTATAAAGAGCAATCAACATTCGGCCATCCTCTAGACCTGGGTACACGCCTCCGATGCGCGCTTACAGTTATACTTTCTCTCTCTTTCAAGCAGTTTTTCTCATATTTTCCTTGTCGTACTTGTGTAATCCAGGAAGGATCCATAAGAAATTACGCAATCTGTATGCCATAAACGTACAAATGGCGTACGGTACCTATTTTACCAAGTAAAACTGAAAATACAAAGGTCACTGACAATACCAACGCCACTGGATAAATCAATATCAATCAATTGACGAAGTGAGAGAGAACACACGCGGGCGCCTGCCAATAAGAAGTCAGCTGGTCAGGCCCTTCGATAAAAATCACCAATTATGTAGTTCGGAGGGTGTGGTAATTATGGTTTTCGCACAACGCTGCCAGAGCTTGAAGAAGCCCATAGCAAATTTGGAAAAGTTTTCATCTTTTAATATTCATAAATTGGAAAAATAATGTTAATAGACAAAATACAAGGAAACAAGCACATTAAAGAGTTAACATTTAATCATATTGTCAATAATAAAAAGTCCTATTCCAATTATTATCACTACATACTTAGCACTTTGGCTTTTTCATAGTTAAACGTGACAATATCGAATGATTTCGACTGCATTCCTTTCACGGCTTCAGATAAACTTGCCAAAGTATAGGTATCCAAGTAAACGATTTTTATAATCGCAACACATTTATATTCACAAATCTTACCTGGTCCCTCCATTATGCGTGGTAGCATGTTGCGGTGGATGTGGATGTAAGGTAGCATGTCTTCTCATGTGAAGTTGAGACGTGTGAGTGGGGTTCAATCTCGGTAAGGTACTGTGTCCTCCCAAATTAGGAAGGGGATTGAAGTGATGAGGATAAGAATGGGCATGAGAACTTGGAGATGGGCCCGGTTCTCTTCGAGGAGGCAAAGGAGGCGGCGAACAGTCGCGGGGAATGGAATTGTCACGTGGTGGAAGAATAGGGGCATCCGGCGCCTGTTTCATCTATAAACAAAAAAATTTAGTCAGAAGTTTTTTTAAATATCGATTATTTTTTACCTGTTGTGGCGAACTAATCTCAGGACTATCCCTTCTTCTCCTTGGAGGTAATGGTGGTGGTGGAGGAGGTGGAGTAGGAGGTAATCGAGGACTTATGGGTTCGCTAGGAAGATGAGGTCCTGGCGAAACTGGACTGTGAGGACCTGGACTATTTGGACCACCTGTAGAGCTTTGGCTGTTATGACTGTATCTCTGAGGTCTGAAATATAAGAAATAGAAGTGAATTTTCACGCAAAATGGGAAAGTTATCAATTTTGATTACTTACACTGTTGGTGGAGCTGGTTCGACTCTAGGAGGTTTGAAAGATGAGATGGATATAGTGGAGCTAACGCTGGAGCTTCTCGTGTGATGAAACCAACTCATAAGTGGATTAGAGGCAGCTGGAGAGACAGGACTCAAAGTTGGACTGTTCTGACCAGTACCCAACTGCACCTAAGTGAAATAATAAATAAATTTGCTTGCAATCTAATTGGTGATAGTGAGATACTTACAGACGCAAATACGCTGAAATCATTGTCGGACCTTGAAGAATCCTCGCTTTTGGAATCGTCACTTTTAATTGTGGAATTTAGAGTTTGATTTACGGTATTTACGAGAGCACCGGGTACACTCTTTACAGTCTTGATTGATTTAATGCCGGGACTTTTCAAATTTAAATTCGGCCATTTTCTTGGAAATTTAGACAATATTCTACTACCTCTCGGTTCGATTTCCAAAGATTTTTGGTACAAGTAGTTACTGATTTCCGTATCGTTCATATCGCCGAATGGATTTAAATGTTCCAGAAAATGCTGGAATAAATATAATTAAGATGTCGCTGTGCGTTAAAAATCTCATGGTATCAGATGACAATGGATGGCTTACACGAAAAAAAAAAAACTTACCCTAATGCTAGTCTCCACGCTAAAACAATACGGTTGATTTTGATATTGTTGTATCTCTCCAGTAATTTCGGCAACTTTCCTACGTTTGAAGAAATTCACCAACTGCGTGTTTGGAAGAAAATCGGGATTCCCTTCTTCTATGTGTAGAATGTTGGTCAGGTACATGCCTAAAAAGGGCACGCAAGGCGGATTGATCGATCTTAATTTTTCCTGATACTTTTTGAATCGATCGTCACTTTTTCGACTGTCCTCGAGTGCTTTTCGATTTTGTTGAGTCAGTGCCTATAACAAAAAACATTTGATATTTTGCTAAACTATGTTAGGCCAGTCGGTATGGGTCATGTTAGTCCAAAAGTACAAGTAATTAGCAATACGGCTAATTCCTACCTGAATCTATAAAAATTTCTATTTTCGCTTATAATACAAAAAATCATTGATCTTAAGAGTTTCCCCAACATTTCTACGCATCCCCCATTGAAATTACTTTAGTTTTATTAAAGTTACAGTACCTGATATATATTTTCTTGTAAATTCAAGATTCCTGAAATTTAGAGGATAATGAAAAGTGCCGTATTTCGTAATTAGAAAAAATTAATTATCCGTAAATTTTATCTATGAAACAGACCTCCTAAATAACAGTTTCCATCCTTCGAAAAATTGTTTCAATGCCACCTTATTATATAATATATTTTTTATTGAGATACTTGGTTTTTCATTAGAATATAATATTTATATTATATACAGTGTGAAAACCACTTATAGAATAAAATTCTTTGTCATTATTTTAGAAAATTATGAAAAATGCCGAGACACGTCAACTTTTGAATTGAGTTGTGCGTTATGTAAACCAACAAACTAAATAATGTATGGTCAATTATGAATCATACAGGATGAAATTTTTATTTTTACAGTTATTAAACACATACATAAAATACCTGATGTATTTGATTTTAATACATTAGAATAAATGCTCAAAATGTTCTCCATCTAGTTGTTGGCAATAGCGTCTCCTATAGAACTCCTTCTTAACTTTGTTTAAAGTTTGAGGTGAAATATTCCCTATTTCTGTAGTTATCCTGTCTTTGAGGTCTACAATGCTAGTTGGTTGTGTTGCATATACTTTGTTCTTAAGATAACCCCACAGAAAAAATCTAACGGCGTGAGGTCTGGCGATCTAGCTGGCCACTCAATAGTACCTCTTCGTCCGATTCATCTATTGGGGAAGATTTCATCTAAATAAGTTATTACCATTAAAGCATAATGGAATGTTGCCCGTCTTGCTGGAACCAAACATTTTCATTCGGTAAGCTAGGATCTATTGCGCCGATGGGATATAAGTTTGTCAACGCAGGAATAACTTTATTTCTAAGCATACTTAAATATTTTTCAGCTGTCAATTTTCCATCTATAAATATAGGACCAATAATATGGTCGCCTATGATACCGGCCCAAACGTTCACCTTTTGAGGGTACTGAGTATGTGTCTCACGCATCCAATTAGGATTCTCTGCTGACCAATGTCTACAGCTCTGTCGGTTTACCTCTCCATTCAATGTGAATGTTGATTCGTCAGAAAAAAGAATGGTACCAAGAGCTATCTCATTTCTGTTCAGCTTATTCATCAATCTTTCGCCGAAATACATTCTACGATCTGGATCGTCTTCTGTTAACTCCTGCACAAAACTTAATTTGTAGGGATGAAGTTTTTCTTTATGAAGACATCTTAGAACAGTTGTATGACTAACATTATTTTCACGGGCAATTTGACGTGTACTTGAAGTTGGATTCTCTTCGACACTTAACAAAATATCCACTTTCACATCATCTTCAACGAAGGGTGGCTTTCTTTTCAATGGTTTGACATGTCCAAGTTCTCTGAATTGTGCATGAATTTTAGACAGAGTACTTTGTGAAATGTTAGGCAATTCGGGATACCTGTGATTAAATAAGTTTGCCACTTCAACTTGATTTCTGCAGTTATCCCTGTACCCGATCATCATTAAAATCTCAATTCGGTGAGTCTCAGTTAAATATTTCATTGTTATGTCGACAAGGAAAGAGTGTTTGACAAAGATTTTACTTTTTCAGTATAAACACATCAACAACTAACAGAATAGAAAACAATCCACATTATTTACCGATTTAAAACAATCATCATTATTTACCGATTTTGTCTAATTATTGGCGTTTTTAGGCAATTTTTAGGCATTTATAATAAAATCCATGGGCGTAGCAGGTTTTGTTTAATATACAATTCGTCTAATAATTAGTTAGTTTAGATTTTTGATAAATTCATATTTAGCTAATTTAAAAAAGTACCAATATTTAAAGTGTAATAAATTATTAATTTTAAAATTTCACCCTGTATAATTCATAATTGACCATATATTATTTAGTTTGTTGGAATCGGTTCATTAAGAGGATTTCAAAAATATGCAAATAGGTATACAGGGTTAGAGTTGGGCACGGTCAATTGACCAACACCTATTTGACTTGACCGAAAGACTGCCGGCAGCACGAAAAATTTTGCGTTAAAATGAAAAGCGGATGATTCGTTCCCGCCAGTTTTATTGTAGATTTGACCAGTTAGTTTCAATTGAAATTAACAAAATATTTAAAAACCATCTTTTTGGTGTTTATCGAGAGTTTTATTATGATATAAAAGTAATGCTCCTGGATGGACTCATTTTGCAATTTTATTTTTTAAATCTATTTCAGTCAATTGTCTGGTCAATTGACAAAAAAAAAATAGACCGGTCAAATCCACAACCCTACACAGGGTGTTTCATTTAAAAAAAACAACACCGACTATGGCATACTTGCGTGAATCACCCTGTACATTGAAATTTATGTTTACATAACGCACAACTCAATTCAAAAGTTGACGTATCTCGGCATTTTTTATAATTTTCTAAAATAATGACATAAAGAATTTTATTCCATGAGTGGTTTCCACACTGTATAATATAATTTTTATTGAGATACTTGGTTTTTGATTAGAATATTTATATTATATATATGAGTAATTTGCTAAGAATGATAATGTGCTATAACAAAAAAAATGCCATCTTAAAGCTCACACTTCCCTCTTCGAAGCGCCCTATTACAATTATTTATTTATTACATTTTAACTGTACAATAGTTTATAATGTACTCCGCCGCGCCTCAGAAAATAGAGTCGCGCGGATGCGGAACACATACTCAGTTTACCGAATTTTTCCCGGACAAACCATTGCTCGGACGAAAAAAACGCGAGATATATTTTTTATTATAAAAGACTTCCCCTACACGGTGGCATTTTTTATTTTCCTCTCCCTTCCTCCCAGCGCGAAATATTATAGAATTAAAAAAAAAGTTTGGAATTTTTTTTTATAATTTGGGAAATTGATAGACTGGTAAACTTTTTTTATATTAATCTACATACTTTAAGGTACTTATGAAAAAAAATCAGCAGTATTGCTAATTACTTGTAGTCGTGACCCCTACCAACTGGTCTATGTGGTCAATCGATTAAACAGACTGAAACATTCGCGAGCTGCTCGTGAACAGCGCGCGCGCATGTAAACAGTTCCGTTTGAGCAAGTTGGTCACTTTCTGTCAAGCCAATGTTCGCGATCTTGGTCTCTTTACCAAGCTTAACAAAAGAAACTTTATATAGTACCAGATATTTGTTAATATGTGTGGAAATACTTACGGCAAAAGTAAAATTCAACCTATAAACAGATGCAGATCCAAGGGCGGATACTATCGCCAAAACTCCGTTAAAATTGTTGATTTCATTAAGACATATCATAACTTCGATGATTCTATTCATTATAGCAACTCTTTCTTCGAAATTTTCTGCTTCCACTATGTTTTTCTCCAGCCATCGTGTAAACTAAACATAAGTATTAACAAATTATTAACATTCAGTAAAAAAAAGATGGTTGCAGAATTCATTTCTTGATTTTTCCAATTTTTGAGCATGTTTCTAAATGGGGACTGTATTATTTCATTATTTCACAAGAAAGTATAAGTCAAGACGAAGAAATGGCGACATGAATGAAGTATCTACGACAATTTTCCAAAGGAGAATTTTAATTTGGAAAATATTTTTTTTTGGCCAAGAAACGTGATTATCTCGGAAGTCTCTTGATACTTTTATCTGAGAAAAATTGTGGATTTTTCGGTCAAAAAAGGTATACTTTCGCCAAGTTTCGTCAAAATAAAATTATTATTGTGTAATTAAAAAATAAAAAACGATACAAGCGGTTTTTCGCATTTTTCTCGGATATTTTGAGGTTATATGAAAAAATCATTCATACAAAAGTTGTAGACCTTTTTATGATCTATATATATATAAGGTCTGTTCCAACCGCAGTCAGAAACTGTAAGAAACGATCAGAGAACAGTCGACCATCGCAATCAGTGATAGGAATTACGCGAACGTAAACTCGTTGTTTGCCGTGACCAGTTATTCTCTGATCTTTTCTTACAGTTTCTGACAGCGGTTGGGACAGACCTATATATATGATCTATTTATGATCTATATATGATCTATATATGGATTGTTAAATGAAGTTTCATCCAGACTAAAATAAATTCTTATATTAATATGTGTATTTATTTATTGATTCAAAAAATTTGATTATTGCTTAAAAGGAACTAAAGTTCTTACCGTGTGTCCCGTGACACGTTCTACAATTTTTTAATAATTTTTATCTCAATTGTTTGGTAAATTGAAACACTTACATTTGTTGTATGTTTTATCATCTTCAACAAATTGGGACTAGAAACTTCTTTGTCTTTTTTCGTCCAAACAGAACCCACTAATTCAGATGGTTTGATGGTTCTATAAAGATCGAATTCGAGTATTGTGAGTTGCCTGGCTATTTCTACGGGATGGAGTGTTAGTATACCATATTCTTCTTCTGAACAGTTGATATGTCTTTCGATCGGAGGAGGAGGATCGTCGAAAGCAAATTTTATGTGCCTTTGGTTGTCGTTTTCCATCTAAAAAGAAATTTGATGTGTGATAATGTTGAACCATATAAATGTTATATTTTACGTACTTTTCGTTGAACTATTTTGATGACGCTATCTACCCATTTTCGCATGCTTTTTCCATGCGCCGAATCCAAAAAAGTTTGTAATTTGACTAAGAGAGTGGGATCTCTTTCGAAATCGTAAAAGTGATGATCCACCCAATGCCGTAACACATTTAATACCCTGAAACACAGATTCACCCAATTTATATCATTGAAAATAATAACACTATAACTATAGCAGAAATTCTTACCTGAATTGAACTGGTTGGCAATATTCCTTTCTGTATTTCTTCCAATCTTCCCTTTGATTACTCTTTTGCATTTTGTCGGTATCACAACAGTCTTGATCATAGACTAGAGACGGATCTGGTATTTGAAATCTTTCAATTAACAGATCTAGTAGTTCCGTGGGAGAACAGAAGCTCCTATACGTTGTCAGGAAGGTTCTGACGAATTTAGGATCAGCATAAATATGATAAGTCAGTCTTTCAACGAGTTTGTATAAAGTTGCGCCCTAAAAAATTATATTCAATAACAAATGAAAATAAAACTAGTCAATATCGAAGACAAATAGAAATACAGTAAGTTTATCGGGTATTTTTGTATTTAAAGCTTACTTTAATGAGAGGAACTCCACCATTTTCTCTTTGTTCAAGTACAATGTTATCTTTAGAATCAGGCTCGGCGAATTTATACAACTCTGGAGGAGGCAGTTTCAACGGATGCTTCCTTTCAATATCCGATAGAATACTATCCAAGACTCTTTCCAACATAGACCTACAAAACAAACAATTATTCGTCACCAAAATTATCAATATAATTTCAATTTATGATTCACAGTAATATGAAATAGATATACAGATTGCGAAAAAGTTTAATAGGTACGAGTACGACAAGGATAATATGAATAACACTACTTGAAAGAAAGAGACAATTATTGTTCTGTGTGAAACCGTAGAGAAATAAATATTATACATTATTATGTGAAACTATGTGAATTTGGCGAAAAAATGGAGACAAATAGTAAATCTAACCAAAAATTATTATACAAAACGTTAAAAACATTAAGGAAAGGGAAAACAGAGGTGGTAGCAAGGATAAAAAACAGAAATGGAGAAATAATAACAGGAGATACCCAAATAATGGAAAGGTGGAAAGAATATTTTCAAGAATTACTAGGAGTAAGCGAAAACCATAAAGAGGAGGAGGAGAATAATAGAAATGTACAATATATAAGAGTAGATGATGTAAAAGAAGTAATAAACCGGCTTAAGAATGGGAAAGTAACGAATGTGATGATTAGATGTATGGGACAAAAAGGAACAGAAATACTTGTTAAGTTATATAATAAAGTTTGGTACGAAGAACGAGTACCGCAAGAATGGAAAACAGCATTAATAACACCAATATATAAGAAGGGAGATAAATATGATTGTAATAACTACAGAGGAATCAATTTACTGAATGTTTTTATGAAAATTTACGAACAAATATTAGACACAAAAATTAAATCATTAGTAACAGAAAATAAACTAGAAGAATACCAAAGTGGATTTAGAAAGGGAAGTATTCAGGATCACATATTTACACTAAAGCAGATCATGGAGAAGACAATAGAGCGAGACAAAGAAGTATATTTAGGTTTTATTGACATGGAAAAGGCCTTTGATGAAGTACCAAGAAATAGACTATGAAAAATACTATCAGAAAGAGGAATAGAAAATTAAATGATCAGAGTATTGAAAAATATATACAGTGAAAACACTAATTTTGTTACACACCAAAATAGCATCTCAGAAGCTTTCAAAACAAAAGAAGGATTGAGAGGCAAGGAGGAGGTCTAAGCCCTACACTGTTCACAATATATATTGATGAGGTAATAAAGGAATGTAAAGTAAAAGTTAAAAAATGTAAGGTAGGATACAGATACATGGAAATGGTATAAGTGTCGGAAAGAGCATTTGCAGATGATATAATCATTGTGACTGAAAAGGAAGTTGATTTACAAAAGAACTTAGAGATTTGAAATTGTGCACTGGAACAATATGGTATGAAATTAAATAAAAACAAAACAAAAGTTATGGCAATAGGAGAGGAACATAAAAACATACAGATAAGAGTAGACAATGTTATTATTGAACAAGTAACAAGTTTCAAATATCTAGGTGTAGAACTACAAGAGAATGGGAGACAGGAAAAAGAAATAAATGATAAGAGTGCAAAAAACATTGAAATTGTACTACGCAATGAATCAGGCTTTTATAAACAAAAAAGATATATCAATGAAGACCAAATTAAATGTATTCAAGACCATATATAGACCAATTCTGACATTTGGTTGTGAATCATGGACACTGACAGGCGGACAGAAGAGCAAAATACAAGCAGTAGAAATGAAATATCTGAGAAGATTTAAAGGAGTAAAAAGAATATATAAAGTAAGAAATACAACAATAAGAAAGGATCTAGAAATGAAATCGACACTTGAGAATATTCAATCAAGACAATTTTATTGGGATGGTGGGGACACCTACAAAGAATGTCAAATTACAGACAATTTAAGCAAGTTTGGGAGGCAAGAAATATGAATAAGAGAAAACGCGGGAGGCCGAGAGAAACATGGGACAGCATAATTGGAAAAATTCTTCAAGAAAAGGGAAAAACATGGAATGAGACAAAAATATTAGCAAGAAATAAGAAAGAATGGGCCAAGTTTGTTCATGAAGACATTACTACAGAATAACATAAAGTATTGAAATGTTTCACCCTACACCGTTAAAAATGGTATTTGGGTTAATGAAAATATATATATGTGAAACTCACAATAAGATCAGTCACCTCGATCAAAAAGTATAAAGAGCAATGAACACACGCCCACCTGTTTTGGTAGAGGGGAGTGATCTAATTATGACTTTCACACATAGGATAGTTCTTGTCTCTCTCTTTCAAATAGTGTTATTCATATTATCCTTGTCGTACTTGTGTAAATCGTAAGACCTATTAAACTTTTTCGCAATCTGTATATAGGGTGTGGCAGATAAGCCGTCGATTAAAAAGTTATACCTGGAAGTAAAAAAATTATATCAATAGTTCACACCCATTTTCACTTTCCTGCACCTTCAGCTCTCGAGATACTTTATCTGCTACACCATGTATAAAAATGATTGATTCCATAAAAAATATTCAACTGACCTATTATTTAACATAACCAAATCAGCCATCCAAGAATTTTTATCTTCCACGGACTTGGCACATAGAATAACTGATGGAGTTTGTCTAGGAGATATTTCAAAAGCATGCTTCAGCTCATCAGTATCTTGATGATCTATAATTTCGACTTTCCGTATGAAAAACCTTTCTTTAAGTTTACATTCTGGATGGTTTTGATGATGCACTGAACTTTGCCTCCTCGAGTTTGGTTTGCAGAGTATCATCAGACCATCGAAAAGAAACACCCGTCTATCAGTCAGTCTTTTATTGTTACCAACTTTAACTAAAGTGTCTTCTCGAACGAATTCATTACAACATTGCCCCAAGTCTTTGGAATCCCAGTTTTCTACGATTTTTTGAAGTTCTTGTATTTTTAATAAAGCTGCTTGTCTCCTACTCCTCCCTTGAGACGGTGGTCCCGAATTGCGAGGAATACTTTGACTTGGAACACAACTTGCTGCAAAGTAAATGAAACATTTAAAATTCGTTATTGTTTCAACAGATTATTCTTACCTAGAGTTATTTGTAAGGGTTTTAACAATCCTTCGACTTGCGCCAAAGTTTCTTGATCCTCACTGGAAGGCGACAATCTTCTCAATCTCGGAATGTATTCCAAATAAGAAAAACAATGCCAGATAGGTCCCATGAGCAAAGAGGGAAGATAATATCTAAGAGCTAAAGGCATTCCTTGTCCCGATGTGTTAAGAGAACTTTGAACTTCGGGACGATTGAGTAAATTATTTAAAGTATCTCGACAACACGATGATGACACATCTCTGGCGTATTTTATATAAACATCGAATTCCGCTGCTTCTGCAAGTTCTAAAAAATTAATTTAAAACGTTATTTTGGATAAACAGTGACCAAAATATGCACTACCTTCAAAACAACTACCAATGTAAGGCATTTTCTCTTGGGCCATTTCTCTAACATCCTCCAAACTACCAGATAGAGTGTATGTTAATTCATAGATGTCCATTATATTTGAAAATATCTTTTCTATATCCTGAGGACCTGGATTTAACTTTATAATTTCCTCTCTAAATAACAAACATAAATCTGTTCAAGTATAATACGATGAAGTTGTAAAATATATCAACAAATTTGCAGCAGTTGGAGGTCCACATTTTTAAATTATATAGTAGAACTTCATGTGGTTTGATTGAATGATTTTACCCCTGTACTACTCAGCTAACCTTTAAACCTACTAAAGTATAAAATATATTTGATAAATTTAATATTATCTTACCTAAATACTTTGATTAACATATGCAATTCTTTTAAATAAGCTTTTTCAGAAGCTATAAGTTCTCTAACAGTTTCTTCATAATTTAAAGTTGTCGATACCATGACAGGATTTTCAATTAAATTACACGTACCCCCACCTTCATCTTGATAGAACATGTCCATAAGTGCCTAAAAGTTACATATCCCATTTATATTTCAAAATATTAAAAGTTTCATTCACCTTTTCATTCAATCATGTACCTTCAACAGTTACCTTTATCTTTTAGTACATTCTTTTATATATTTTTTACAGAAGAATTATTAAATAGAACATTTGAGGCTCCTTAAAATTTCCATGTCAAGTGAATAGTGACTCATTCATTCTACAGACATTTTTTTTCCAATGTTATAAATTTTTAAAAAGTACCTCAGCTTTTTTTATAAATCTTCATGTAACAAGTACACAATAAAATTCAATATCGTAGTAGTTACATACAAAAATATACCTTAATTTGTTAAAATTATGACATTTTGTATATTTTTCTGTAATAAAAAAAAAATGGCAACAGCGCTTGGTTCTTACACGTCTCCAACAGCGAATGTTGGGAGTTAGCGCGTTGCTTCTCTTTGCTGCACCTAAATATAATTTTTCTCACATGTAGTTAAATAAATTGATTTTCCTTCCTAGTTTTTATTGTTGTTGAATGTCTTTGTTTGTTCCGGCTTTTCAATACCAAATACTAACTAATACAAGTATGATTTAGATTTAGAATAATAATAAAGAATGCTACATAAATACACAAAAGAAGAGTGCAGAATAAATACAGGAAGAGTGCATCTAACTATGCCAACATAAATAAAAAAGGCAGCTTGCAACACAATAAAAGCTATGAGGTCTACCACAAGGAGATTATATCTATAGATGGATTTAATTTAATGGAGGAATTTCATTAATGAAACTATGTTCATTGTTTAGACAGAGTCTGCAGGGATCTCTGAATTGCCAGGAGAATTCTACACTGTAAGGAACATTTTGATACTCATTTTTTACAATAAACAATAGGACACAATTAAAAAGAGTTGATATTGTGTGAAGCTTGCAGATAATACTAGAGTGCAAATAATTAGAACAAACTTAAAGCGAATAGATTCTATTAATTCTTGTTTTTCAAAATAAAATTAATGCTACGTACCATGGATGTGGGCTGAAGTGCGGCGTGGAAAGCAAAAAGCATTTTTTTTTAATAAAAAGCTAAAATCTACAAAATTTACCATATTTTGTACATTTCAAATAAATACAAATTTTCAAAAAACTCACAATTACGTATTGGATTACCTAATTAAACTAAATTTTTTATTGATATGAAAGTTTTAAAAAATGTGGAGGGCATCAACTTATTATAGTGCAGCCCTTACTAGCTTATGGAACTAAATCAGCCTCTAAAATATGAATAATGCTAACCAAGCAACCTCTAAGCCATAATTTTGATTATTGCCCAACAAAATAGTTTTAATCAATAACATAATCTCAATCACGGAAACATCTAAGAACACAATGGCTTGTGAATAATAGAAATGAACGAAGCCTACCTATAGTAAAAGATATTAAAGATTATTTATATTTCTAGTACAAAATATGGTAAGACTTGATAACTACTATTAATCAGTTAATGGAACCTTATGTATCAAATCTGTCAATGAATAACTCAAAAACATTTATACACTTTCCACAGTCACTAAAAAATCCAGATATATGCAAAAACAAAAAACTATCACTTGATTCAGCACTTTCATGTAAAACTCATAAATAGAAAATTATGTAAGGGCATACAGAAATGGTAAATACCTACTTAGTATATTTATCAACTTATCAAATTTAATGTCTCTGGATATTTTGGACCACAGACAATTTTGTATAAATCTACAAATCAAATAGTTTTGAATTCATTATTAAAAAAAAACTATAGAAGTTTGTTCACTCAAATCTCCATCAATTATTTTTATACTAAATCAGATTAGGTTCCATAAAAAATAAATAGAAATTTAATATTCTTAATCAACAAGTTAAAAACACACAGTCTGACAATATTATTCAGATTTTTTTCTATTTGCCCTAACATAACTTTCTTCAACACTAACAAACTCAATAAAACTATAGACAACTTACTTTATCTACTTTCATTGAAATTTGTACATCCTGGTAGGTAATTTCCATATGTTTAATATTCTTAGCATAGTTCCCAACCAATTTTAAAATATCAGCAGAAATGTACTCTAAAACGGCCACCAAGAATAGAGATACAGTTGAGTCAACTTTGTATAACAAAAGTTCCTAAAAAGTTACATTTAAAAAAAAAATTAAACTATAATATATGGCCTCATTTTGTTAGAACTTACTTTTTGCAACAAAGAATGAATTTTATCAACAGGTAGTTGCAGCACCGACTTTTTCTTGCCTCTATCAATGGCTTCTTGTGCTTCTTTCAGTGCCCATTTGTCAATGGGAGTAGGAAATGTACTTGTCACCCTTTCTTCAACATCCTACACAAACCATGATTATATAATATATATATAATATTTAAGAGAATGGGTACAAAAGTTTAAAGAAATATTTTTCACCTGAACAGTATGAGGACTTGGTTTGGCACATAGCATAGCAAGAAGACGCAAACAGAGACTTTCGACATACTCCAAGGCATCATCTCTAGCACATAAAGAAGGATGAACTTGTTCTAACACCTAAAACATTATGAAAATAATAAATAATGATTTTAAATTGTTATTTATGACTTTAGTATTTTTAAGAAGCATAAATTTATTATCCTCAACAATTTATTGCCAAAATTATTAACATATCATCAATCTGTTATTTATTGCTCATGTTTAAGTGGTATTACATTATCATTTGAACTTCATGATTTGTTTAACACAGGCAATTTAACAAACATAAAAATTACTGCAATTTAAAAACAAATGTCCATTCTATGATATATATGACTCATATTTCAAACTTATTGGGCACCTATATAGTCAACTATGACAAAATACAAAATAAAAAATAATAGTACATTTTTTAAAGGCCTAGGTATATAATACTTAAAAACATGCTTTGCATATCTATTTTTTTAGAGTATAAGTAAAATAAAATTTTAATACTTAATAAGGAAAAATAAAGTATCCCTTAATATCATATTTTTTGTTTAAAATTGGGCTAACTACACATTATTGGTTGGTTTTTAAAATAAGTTTTGAGATAATAATGTCTTATGAAGAATTATGACAATATGGGAGAGTACTTGAAAATTGAGATTAGTTACATCATTGTTATTATTTATACTCTAACGTTTTTTCTTCAACCTTCAACAGTGTTCAAAATTAGTTAAAAAACAGTAATTATGTACAAAAAAATTAAAGATGTACCTACATTATAGTACAATAATTACATGCTAAATATAAGGATGTAAGTAATAGTTAATAATGTTATTACACATGTTATGAAAGTGTAGTACAATGTATTGCTAGGGTAATGATTGTGTTAATCATATGAACAAATAATTTAGAATAAAAGATTTAAGAAACTGTCTGATTCCAACATTATAACATTATATATGTTCAATATATTTTGGCATTCATATCTGAAAGTACATTTGTAAGGAATTACAAGTACAACAGCTTCGTTAAGTAATATTATAAAATGAAAGATTTATGTCTATTAAACATTAGTTCTTTAAGTTGTACAGTCAAAATATAACAAATCAATGCTCACTTTTTTTAAAGCTGAGGTCAGGAGGCCTTTCCATTTTGCAGCATTTTCCTCCGAATTAAAGTCGTAAATATTATCTGCTGTGACACCAGTATTCATATTTTCTAAAGAGAAGGAATCGAAAAAAAAAACAGGGAACACTTCTACTAAGGGCCACTCTAGATACACATAGTTCTCAGTTGATTTCGACAACCAAAAATTCAAAACAAAAACAACTAAATCAGCTTGTGTTTACGTCCAGTCGCACTTTTGCATCTTTATCTTGGTTGTTTGGACGAAAAATTCGCACTTTTTTTCCAGAAAGTGAACAAAATACATTCACTTGACTTTCGCCATTTTAGTTTTCCACTTTTGACCATATCTTGTCTCTCTCAAACTCAGTACACCTATGTTTACCTCTCTCTTTCTCAAGAACACAAAGCAACCACTGCGCATAGTATAGTTCTCTTTTGTCTTTTCCTTGCTCGCTGTTGGCTCTATTCGCTGCTCTTCTTTTTCTGGAGATGCGTAAATAGAAAATGGGAATTCCTTTTTGAAATATGCGTATTGGTTCTAATCGATATGAGTCAACTAATCTTTGAATATCAGGAATTTAATCAAATCAAATGTATTAGAAACATATGTGAAAATAAAAAATAGTGTACCGTAGGTATCCTAAAGATATCCTAAATTAATACTTATGACACGTAAGTATTTTTTTTAAATTTGCACAAAATATTACCTATATTAAAAATTAATATTGAAATAATACTACTAAATTTAACTTATTTCTAATAGCTCGGACTCGTGTAATGGAAATTGTCAAACATGAAAGTAAATAAAAACTGCTTGTCATGGGAAGACAAAGTGTTGTTTTGATTGGTAGAACCGGCTAATTGCAATATTTACTTTTAACAATTTATCATAATTCTGTTTGGATTTCGTATAAATTTGTCATATCAATGTATATATCAATTGAAGATTTCAATATCAATGACACAATTTGGGAACAAAAACAGATATTATACGTATAGAAGTATAGAATACCTAACTTTGGGAATGTTTGGTTGCCTATCTGCTAGTGATATCACTCAGGTTTATCATAGAGCTTTTACTTTCCTTTATATAGTGTAGATGGCGCTGAGAGAGGTAGTTCACTTACAATTGAAAAAAAGATTTCTATTTATTATAAGTCCCTTTTCTTCTACTAAACGGCAGATGTCGCTATGAAAACATTATTCTTGTAGAACTACCAGTTTTTCCAATACGGAATGAAAGGGGATTTAAAAGGGTTACCTATTCAATATTTTTGGGAAAATAAAAAAACAGTAATTCATTTTAGCAGCAAATCGCCGTTTATTGAGTATTCAATATTACATATTATTAAAAATATGATAAAATTGTGTATAAACATATAATTTGTGCTTACAAAAATGTACCTTTAAAGCGATTGAATGCTAAAAACAAGCTGTAACAAATAATTTTAACAAATAATTCATGAGTAATAAGTCATGTTTTGTCTTTATTGTTTTTTTAATTTACATAATTCTTGTATAAATCTTATGAGACGGATTTCTTATTAACAAACTCTGTTTATTAATATTGATAACCATTACAGAAAGGAAGTTAAAAATCACAAGTAAGACGGGACCAGAACTTTAATTTGATTCTAGCGTGACTTGATGCTACTGTGGCGTTAATTACCTAGTTGATTTAAAATCGAAAGCAAAAGGGCTACTGCAAATTACCAAAATAGTACCTCAATATTAGTTTTCATTGATTATAGGTATAAAAATGAAAATAAATCTTCATCTTGTGACTTCTAGCTGCCAAATTTGCATTTAATCGGATAACTACGTACATTTGTTAGTGGAAAATATCACATTTTATATTAATGGAATGTTAAAATATTAAATTTATAATACTATTTTGATATAGAACAAAGTAATCTGTTGACCTTGATATATTTATCGTAAAAATGGTTCGGAAGGCAAGAGTCTCGACTATTTCTATTACTTTTCAATCATACGTTGAACCAGTTTTTGAAAGATTAACGGCCATATTCACCATTAAACCCCCAAAACTAACTGATTCTTCAATAATATGTGAACCTCTTACATTTACGGGATTGTTAACGAAAAGTTACTAGAAAAAAGTTGGCAACTCTGGAATCTAATGATAATAATTTAGGTTGTCATATTTTATTTAATCAGAAAATACCGAACGTACTTATATATTTATATTAGTTTGGAGC
>CAJUYI010000032.1:66775-82479 GCA_910591695.1 Galerucella pusilla
GCAGAGTCCCAGTACAGGTTCGACAAAATTTTATCTGCCATGTAGAGGAGCAAAACAGTGAGGACTATAAATAAAATTATATTTGTCCAACAGATACCTAATGGCATTCTTCCCTTCTCTAGACATTGCCTCTCTGTTATTCTATAGCTTCCTCTTTTCCACTCACAGAATGGAACATTATTTTTGCCGAATTTGTAAATACTTTCATGAAGATATTAATGATTATGATTATATTGTAACAAATTAGCATTTTATTTTGCATTAATAAACAAAGTTCGTAATTGTCCTTAAATATAGGGGAACATTATATTATATATCTCACTGTTTTCATTAATGTACAACAATATATTAATCAACAGTCTATAAAAGCTCGTTCCAAATATTGGAAACATATCAATTTGAATTTAACTCGACCATTACAGACAACATGTTTTAATTCATATTTATAATATGTATATTTATTAACTGAAAAAAAAACAATAGTTTAAAAACAATTGTGTTATTTCTTCAGTTTCTTCGGACTGCTTAAAGGAGACTCCTGAAAAAAAATATATTATTCTTTTTGACTGAGATCTCAGCTCACTTGTGATGTGCTGTGAGCATAGAGATACTACAGATAGAGGCATCAAGCCAACTTGGAACCCGTCAGCATGTAAGAGAGAGATAGAAAGTCGGAGGTTTCGGCTATCTTTCTCTAAAAGTGCCCATGCTATATATACACAGATAAAGTAAGAAAAACCTCAGATCATCTCTCTCTTCCTCTCCCACCGGAGTTCAGACTTACATTGCACGGGAAATAACTCACCAGATCCAATTCATCCAAAGATTCTAATTTAGCTATTGGAGCTGGTTTATCCTCTTTTTCTTTATCTTTTGATATTAAACAATCCTCCCAAGAAGGTTCGGGTCCTTTGTCAAAATCAAAAGCTTTATTAAATGATGCAAACCTAAAATAAACCCTTGAATTATATTAAAACCATCTATTTTTATTTTTAAATTGACATTTTTAAAGGTGAAACTTTATTAAGAGCGTTGAGCGTTGAGTTGGGTGACTAAAATCATGGATTTTTCGTCATCGTTTTATGCAACACACAATACTTTTGGTTATGCAACACAATTAACAATAAAGCAATAGTGTTGCATTCATTTGCAAAAACCTCTATCTACCATGGACGTAAGAAGAAATTTGTATAAGAGAATCATTTACTTGAAAAGGGATTAATTTGTTTATGAAAATTCAGTATCTTGAGCGGGTTGATTTACTTGATAAAACTTAGATTTGCCATGGAAGAAAGAGGTCCATTTGGTTTTGTTTTCACTTCTGTCGGCCAATTTGCTTTTTTTGTGACTCACCTATGAAGAACTTGGGAATGATGATTTTTTGATATCGGTTTAGGTTCACTAACTGATCTTTGAAATGTATATCTACTTCTACAGGGATCTATTGCTACATTTTCATATTCAGGCATCTGAAACAATAAATAGATCGAAATTTATACATTTATAGGTATATTCTATTATTTGGACTTTTACCTCTTGTTTAACTGTCGAAACTTCGCTACCACTAGGCTGTTGCGTCTGCAACAATGACAATATCATTTTTACATCTGTCGTTAGTGTTGTTTCTAAGGAATTGACGCGTTTCGTCAGATGATCCAATTTGTTACTGATATGCTCGAGGAGGCTTCTGCTTATAACTATATTGTCCGAATACGTCAACGTTTCTACAGTGGAATGTTGTTGAAGATGTATGGAGGTCGTTGTCGACTCTAACGGCACCTGAACCAAGCAATTATACTATAGTATATTATTAAACGAGCAATTTATGATAGCCATAACTCACGATGGGTCACGCAAGTCACCCAAGTGAATTATGGCCATAAATTGCGAGTAGAATACTATACTTTGTCCACGACACTTAATTTATTTATTAATAAATAAAAGTCAGTAGCGATTTGGCATATTACTAACCTCAAAATGTTGTGGCATCTACTTCAAATAATTTGACATATATAGAGATGGGCGATACTGTAGAAAGTATCAATACAACGTACCGTTATAAATATATTGTTTTAAAATACTTAATATTAGAAAATATCGTTATGAAAAGTATCAATACTAAAAATTACAATATTTTATAGATACGATATATGTCAGAAACAAATTTCCTGAACAAAATACACAGATTTAATAGTTTATTCCATATTGTACCCCCATCTCTAGTCGTGAATTATGAACCATAATACACTACAGTGTATTATGAACCATAATTCACGACAGTTGATATATGGGTACCATATACCTTTAGTTAGGAGGTAAAATATTGACTTATTATTAGGTGGTCGTGGACAAAATAATATATTTAACCTATGAAAATCCGTGAACACTTACCAGTGTTTCTTGGACATGTTTCCCATTCGCATCAGTCACATGTGGCGGGCTGGGACTATTTGTATAATAACTAGTACTGCTAGAAAGAGGTCCTGAAATAATGTGCTGCGATTGCTGCGGAACGTTTTGGTGATGTGTCGTGGTACTTGTCGGTTCTTGGTGATGGTATGCCCCTATCGAAGACTGCCTTCGTATTGTGCGTATCCTATGGCTGGAGGGAGGAGTGGACTGTGCTGAAATGTACAACAGTACAGATTAATGAAAGCTTACTAGTTAATATCTCATTATACTGAGCACGGATGGAGTGGTCCACAGCTAATAATTTGCTAATGTTGAAATAAGGTTTTCAAATTCTCAGTTAAACTCCCGTGTACTGTACTTGTAGTCATCATTTTTTTAGTGACTTTTAACACTTTTTGGTTGCATGACCTGTTCAAGACAATAGGCCAGGTTGATAGTGTTTGCGTCAATTAATTTTGACTTGTTGATTTCTCTTCGACATTGTATCAATTCAGTGAAGGATTTACAAATTTTCAAGGTATAGGCTGAATAGTTTTTGCCGCCCTTGCCTCAACAATTGTCATATCATACATTATTTTTACAATGCAACAATTTCGTTGTAATTGCACGTAAAATAATTTTTCGGTATATTTTTGAGCTAATCGAAACTTAATCATGTATGGGCGGGGTAATGGGGTATTCACTAAATTATTTATTGTATTCGAATAAAAATCGAAAAATTATATACAAACCGTCCAGTTCGTAGCCTCCAACCAGTTGTAAGACTGGCATGTACCTATGAGTTGTTAGTGGGAAGAGGGGCATATTTTTTACAATTTCGCTCTTTTCACTAATAAAAAGTATGGGCAAAGGGCGCAGAGGCGAGAGGCCGATTACTGATTGAGGGGCGGCGAACTAGCTGTTTTACTCTAGCTAGAATATGGAAGTTTGCTACTCTCGGAATGTGCAATGACAAGTCATCGACAAAATTTGTTGCAGACTTCTATCTGTAAGAAATCAGAAAACCGTCATAGAAAAATCTTTTTGATTTCTGAGGTAAAAAAAAATTCATTCCCCAAATTTGCCGCCCCCAAAATCTGCCGCACTAGGCTCGAGCCTACTCAGCCTGCTGGTAAATCCGCCACTGTATCAATTGCTAAGGAATTTTAAAAGCTATTTCTGACTGATTAGGATAAAGAGGATCATAAATACAAAACAACCAAACTACAAAATATAAAATCCAAACAAAAGGGTTCAATAAAACTCAAGTCCAAACCACAATAATTTAATTTTGTCCACCAAAAGGACAAATTATTCAGCTACTAGTTTCGGTACATTGTAAATGAATAGTTTTGTCCCTTTGGTGGACAAAATTAAATGATTGTGGTTTGGACTTTGAGTTTTATTGAACCCTCTTGCTTGGATTTCCTAAAGCCACATTTGAGATATGGATGAGATCTTGAAGTTAAAATATAAAATTATTGTTTTTCCTCAGGATAACTGTCATCAGGGTCAACTAAGAGACGGATATCTGTGAAATAGTTCGCGTAGTTCACCTAAGAGAGCGCTCACCCCTCCTAGTTCGTTCGCGAACTACCCAAGCCTAATTTAATTCGACTTTTGTACTTTATTTATTCCAGGACTACGAAGTTTATTTATGAAACCATTGCAGGATAATTTCTGTAATAGTTGAAAGTTGAGTAGAGTTTATTTTCAAAATTCTATATAACATGCATCTAATTTTTTGTCTAAAAACACTAATATTAGAAAGGAAAATATCGAGTGTCTGTTAGAAGACATGCCCAAGGGATTATTACATGCTAACATCTAATAAAAGACAGGCGAGTTAGTCGCAATCTGCAGATACATACATATTTGGCAGAGTTTAAAAACCACGTAAGATTTTTTGACAGAGGAACCAGATACTTAACTAAGATTATTAAAAACAACTTTAATAACTAATTATGGTTGAAAAGTTGTTTTTAAATGTTACACATAACAAACATCCTGTATATTATGGTGAACAACTAAATAGATATATCCATAATGTTGTTTTAAAATAAATAAGTGATAAGTAAAGTGTGATACGCAAGTAGAGATAATAGTAACTTTTCATTTATTATTGAAAATATGGAAGTCTGGAGCTGGCAGATTTTCTGTGAAAACTAAAATATAATTGTATTTTCAGTTTCTGGTGTATCAAATTGTCATTATTATACCCACTGACTTCATAATCAAATTTTGAACATAATAGAAAATGTCTACTGGCTTTTTTCAAAAACTAGCAGTTCAAGTTTGGTTGAGAATCTTGTGGGTACACCGTACATCTACGTTTATGTAGCAAAATATGAGTGGAGCAATGTCACTACGTTACTTAAAATAGTATACTACCTTCTCATATTTAATGACACTCCGTTTCATTTTTATACACAGGATGTTACATACTAGCAGCTACTTAATCTATCCGTTTCTACGACAAACGATATACTATATGAATACTATTTTGATAATTATAGACTTCGTTTCACGTGAGAAGAACCAACTTGAAGTTGCCGTTGTATGCGCAAACTTGTTGTCAAAACCAGCGCCATATTGTAAAATTGACATTCGACTTCAAGGTTAACACAAAATAACAATATTCAAAATCTATTTATCGTATGTATGGTTTGAATAAAACATATTTGGTACTTATGTGAAGCTTTTCGAGGTAATTTCACATAATATATAACAAACACTGGTATTGTTAAAATATTTATACCTACTTTCAATTAACGATTGATGATGTTCGTTTGTAACGCCATTGGCTTGAAAATGTCGTTACGTGGTGACATAGGTCGCGTTCATCACAACGTAGCGTTACCGAAGCGATCATCAGTTTCATGCTGAACGCGTGTTTTGTTAACTGATCAGATTGAGCGCTCAAAGATAATAGCCCTCGGCCTGCGGCCTTGGGCTATTATCAAGCAACACGCTTTCAGCATTCTCTATGACAAAATTATCTCGGTATTATCAAGACCCTAGGAGTATTACTACTGAAAATGAATGAACAGCTGGAGGTGACTTATGATTTTAATAATAAATTGTTTAGTGTGTCAGGAAGTTTAACTCTTCATAGTATGCTCCAAAGTGGTGAGTTCAATTTATTGTGATTAACTTCCATTTTTTAATGGTTGGAAGTAATACCTATTTCATAATTGTCGTATATATCAAATAAAATTGAGTTGTTGTTGTTGTATTCATTGACAATTGACATATATGTAGATGGTAGTAACACGTTCAGCAGAATTACGAACTGATGGATCACTCTGAAAATCGCTATCTGATCAACTTTGTTAAGATGAACGCGATCTATAAACAAGACCGATTTTGATATAATAATAATAATAATAATAATAAACGTCTTTATTATTTCCCATCATTCATTACATTATTAAGCAAATATAAATTAATAAAATACTCAATTACATGGAAGTAAAGGGCGAAATTCATTTCCATTAGTAAAAGGAGTTTTACTAAGGAAATGCTCTTCCATTTAACCCTAAATGCTCTTCCATTTAACTCTGCGCAAGACAGTTGGCAAACTTCACGTGGCTTCTTCTTACATGGAATGTCATCTACTTTGAATAAATGCGATTTTACATGAAAGGTATACCGTCATGAATCGTAAAATTGAAGGAATCTTTTTGTCCGGCTGTAAACCAAGACCAGAACCCTGCTTAGAGCTTACGCAATATTCTCTCAAGGTGGCGCCAGCCATACTATTAAGTATCCTTAGGAAGTTGCCTATCTATTATGTAGGTTTTCTATTTGTTTTTGATTAAAATTTTTCTAAATCGCTGTAGACAACATCAAGAAGAAATAGTGCTAGTACTAATTGTTCACAGTCCGTCAACGTAAAACTTACCTATAAGTGGCTGGTGTGTTTTGTGTAACCTTAGATCTGGAATACTTCTTTTGAGTTGAGATAGCATGCCTAAACACATCATGATTAAAATTTATTTTATAGCACAGATTTTATTCTTAATCACGGATATTATCAACTATTGGATTTAATTTATTTATTTATTTAGTAATAAATGCGTATTCATCATTTTTCATGGTTGTATTGTTATTTTTTAAAACCGAAAAACCGTTTTCCACGTGACAAAGTGCCGATACAGAGACGTTCCTTATAGGAGCGGGTAAACATACAACACGGCTCTTTCAACTGCGCATGACTCAAGACTTTGCCAAATTTAGTAGTAACATAACAATATTGAAATAAATATGTAAATATCAGAAATATAAAACTAAAAAAATAAGAAAACCCAGGCCCAAACCCGGTTGATTAAAGAGTAACTATGTATAGAAATATCAGAAAATAAGAAATAAAAAACTAAAAAAAAACAAGAAAACCCAGGCCCAAACCCAATATTGAAATAAATATGTAAATATCAGAGATATAAAACTAAAAAAAAAACAAGAACACCCAGGCCCAAACCCGGTTGATCAAAGTGTAACTATGTATAGAAATATCAGAAAATAAGAAATAGAAAACTAAAAAAAAACTAAACAGGTAGAACGTGTCGCGGGACACACGGTAGGAACTTTAGCTCCTTTTAAGCAAAAATTATGTAATACATTTGACGTTATAGATAAGCGATTTGCATATTCTTTGGTGGTCGAGTAGTAAGCAAACCAGACTCTCACGCGGTAGACCCGGGTTCGATTCCCCGTGAGAAACTTTTTTTTATTGTTAATTTTATTTTTAAATAACTATTCTGCTTGATATTAATAACGACAACAGGTAGACGTTTGAAATATTTAGCAGAAGATTCATTATTATAGATAATGGTACGGTACCCTTCATGAGGGAGTCCGACTGGCAACATCTACTTATAACAGCATCGTATATTTAAAAAGGGAAGCCGTAGCATTATACAAATTGGACCTTCAAGAACTGTACGTTTACCACAAAAAAATTAGTGGAAACATAAAATTGAATTGTTAAATTTTCAATTTGAAGTTATATTACAGTTTATAGAAATTTTTATTTTCTAGATTTTTTCTTAAGTGGGTCGTAGAAAAAATATGCTGCTCGACTCGTGTGGATTGTCCATATCGCACTTGAACGATTGAGCACTCCGTCTACGGCGTCGTACTCAAACTTCGTCCTGGTGCGATATGGCCATCATATCCACACTAGTTGCACAAACTACTATTTCTTTCAAAATATGCCCTTTTACATTTAAAAACAACCTGCCAAATGTCAAATCAATTTATCCATCCATTTTAAAGTTATCGAATTAAAGCATTCAAGTTTTCAAAATTTCAACACCCTGTATTTCGAAAAGTAAATGTGCTAGACCCCTCAATCGCGCAAAAAATTATGGAAATAATAATAAAAATTTATCCGGACAAATTCAAGTAGATCACCAGCACTGCGAATACCAGCTTTGCATAGAATTTTAATATAGCATCGGTGGTTCAGTGGTAGAATGCTCGCATTCCAAGCGGGCGGCCCGGGTTCGAATCCCGGCCGGAGCATATGAATCGCTGCTTCGTAAACGAGAGAGAGACTGAGGAGAGAGCACAAGCACGCAAGCAAGGCACATAACGAAGCAACGTAACATAACGGAGCGTAACGTAACGCGTAACGGTCAGATCTTTTGCGTCGCGACCCCTGGTCGCTCAAACATAACCTGACGTAAAGAACTAAAGTTCCAAAAACCCAGCACCTAACCGGGTTTCAAACGTATGACCTCTGAGTTGTAAGTTGTAAGCTCAATGCCAACTGCGCTAATCAACTCACATTCGGTCACATCGAATAGAAGGTTAAAGGCTGTTTGGACACATGCGCACCTCAACTACTAAATTTGACGTGGTGGGTGGAGCCGCGTTGTATGTTTACCCGCTCCTTTCCTATGTGTATCGCTTGCTGCGGTCAATCCACTATGTATTGACTCATTAAGCTTGATAAATATTTAAATAAACTTCATTTAACATTTACTAGGTATTCATACTACTTCAAGAGCTTGGCAACATAGTCCAGTTATATGACAGATTTCGATGAGATGTATAAAAAATGATGCTTACGATTATTACAAATGATTCAATTGTGTTTATTTAAAATAACGACCCAGCGATTTAAGTTCAAGATTTATGTAATTGTAATGATTATTCATATGTATCTGTACTATAAATATTTATAAGAACATATAAATGATATTAAATAAAATGGTTTGAGATATTAAAACTGAAAAGGGTCGTAATGTAACAGGGGTAGTTATAAATATATGAAGAGTAAAACCACTCATGAAATGTTTTTTTGAGATCAAACTAAAAATATCCTGCTTGTACTTTTCTCTTTTTCAAAAAGCTCAGAATGCCATTGCGTCTCCACATTGATTTGCTAAGGATAATTTTTTATGAAACCGCTTAATTTTACTTTCATAAGTAGTTTTAGAAATTCTTCATCTATTTTTAAGCAATGCACGCAACGCCTACATCACATTTCCATACAAACAATGACGTAAATAAATCTACCTGATTTAATATATTTAATTCAAAATACATTTTAAGTATTTATGTAGTTGATTTCCCAGTAGATCGTGTTAGTTACGCCACTGCGTTTGAATGTATTGTATTGACTTGTTTTGGGAAAACATACAAGATAAGTAGTTAAAGCTTTTTTTTACATAACTATACCTGTAATGGAATTTAAAGTTGAGGATCTCCTTTTTTCTTCTCCAAAGTCTAAGTTTAAAGGTGTCACGTCCTGACCCGCTTTATCTGTGGAAAATTCTAGAATACCGTGTCCTAAGAACCAAACATATGGTATTATTAAAAATATAAACACTATTAGAGTAGTCAGTTTTATACATATAATTGTACGGTAATTTTTGAATATTACTGTATATTTGGTTGCATAAAACCATGTATGTTTAATTGCCTAACATCAGATTTTAGAGTATGTTTAAGTTAACTGTTTGGTTGCCTACATCAAAATAATGTATTGACAAGCAAAAAAAGAATATGGTTTTAAATGAAACTAACTGTTTTTAAATGACTCCACAATATATTTGTAAAAATCTGTAAATTGCAAGTAAATTGACAATTGTTTCGATATAAATATCATCATCCTGATGATGATATTTATATCGAAACAATTGTCAATTTACTTGCAATTTACAGATTTAAAACCATATGATGAGTAGATTCCACGAAGTGAGGGTTTATACAGTTAACTCAAAAAAAGAATAGTTTTTGTCTATCACAACCTTAGAACATAAAGTAGTAAGGAAGGATCGTTACGCCAAGGACAGTTAACCGGGACCAACCAAAATGGCCGCCGCAGAATAGAATATATCAGTAGCGACGTACCCAATTTTAATTGGAATAAAACTATTTCTATAAAATGGAATTAATATTTTCAATAACTTAAAATTTAGTAGAATAGAAAATTATAAGTAACAAGTGTATTATAAAATGATATAAAAGCTAGAAGCTTTTCAAATAATAATGATATGCTGAAAATAAATTTGATATATTTGTTTATAAACTAAAAAATCAAAATGATACGCCCATGTCATGTCATATCATGTCAAGTGAAAATTTAGGTTAGGAACAACTATGTGTATTTTCTGGCCGACTTTGTCTCTTTTATTTATTATGGGAGATGTAGCACACGCTCCTTCCTTACTACTTTATGTTCTAAGATCACAACCTACCTGACTCGGATTCATCACTATATTGTGATTCTTGTCTACCATTCACTGAGTTACCACGACTTGAAAGACCGTTGGATCTCGCAGAAGGAACCCCACGAAAATAACGATTCTCTTTATCCTTTGGGTAAAAAGATCGCCTTGGAACAACTCCTGCTTGATCATCCTGTTTTAAAAAAACAAAGTTGTTAGTAAATTCCAACGTATAAATAGATTCGGTACTTACGTCTCTTAAATTAAAAGTTATTTCTAAATTATTCAAAAAATGAGTATAGAACTCCGGATAGAGTTCCAGAACGTCTAACAGATCGTCCCTATGGATTTTATGTAGATCACAGTATGTCAGGGCTCGAACATTACATTCAGACTTTCCCAATGTGGGATGTAAACAAGGATTTTCTCCAAAAATATCAAATTTACCTGAAATTAACGTTATTAGATTAAACTCAAGCTATGTCGTTTCACATATTTTCTTAATATTATCGTGTCTTTATTTTACAAATGGGCTATGCACACATTATTATCAGAAAATGATTGTCTACTGACCTAAAATTGCCATAACAATATCATCTTTTAAGATTTCTATAGAACCTCTTGATATGAAATACAGCGAAGTTAGTACATCTCCACGGTGCACCAACGTATCTCCCGGTGGGGCGTGGGTGGTTTTAAACTTTAAAGATAGAGCTCTGCAAATACAAATTATTGTTACAGAAATCTTGCTGGCACTATATTTAGCCTTACCTTAAACAACCTGGACTAGCTCCATCGAAGACACTACAATTCTGCAACAAATTTCTGTTCAAATGTAGACAGATATCTGCTTGCAGACACTCTGGAAAGCCTTTCAACACGGAATTCATATCGATCCCATTCGTATACGTCCAAGCGTGCTGGAAATATTCTTCTAAGCGTTGCCTGAGCGGGTTCGGGATTTGATGGAATCGAATGAACTCTCTTACTCTTAACATTTGCGTGTGATACCTCGCTGTACCTGAATATAATCGTTGAATGATGGCCGAAACGTTTCCGAAGATGCTGGCATACATTAGAGCTGAAAAAAGTGGAATTATAAAACAAGTGGATGAAAAATGTGAAGAAAGACGAAGGTGGAGGCAATTATAAGAAAGAACGTTAAGTAAACTTAGTTGTATTTGAAGAAAGTTAAAACTAATTAAAAATTAATCCATTTAGTGGACCAAAGGATGCAGAATCGATACTTACATCCTGCTAACATCACACAGATGGTAAAAATTTTTTCGGCGTCCGTGTTGGGGGCAACGTTGCCAAACCCCACACTTGTCAGAGAGGTAAAAGTGAAATAGAGCGCCGTCACGTATCTGCTCCGTATACTGGGACCTCCTGTGTTATTTGGAAAATAATACTGTTGAGTATCGTTGGCTAAAATATCCAACCAACCTATCCTTGCGGGCAATACAGGTCTCTCTGCATTTCCGATTGCGTACCTGAAAAAAATCAAATGTCATTTATCAATATGCTCTATCTAGTTTAAAAACGAGGTATAGGCATCAGACAACTGTTTTTTAATTTAAAATTATCCCTCCCTCTTTGAGATGCTGTCAGTTTTCATATCCGTCCTCTTGCAACTAAAATACCTTTCTGACACTCAATTTTCGCATTGCGCTCACAATTTTCTAAGGAATTCTGTATCTGGTATACATTTATTTGTGACATGCAGTCGAACATCTCTAAACAAATTTCAAAGTTATAGTTGTAATGAATGCTACTATATTGGCAAAAAACACGTCGCTAGAAGCTATACTTATAGAACGTTCAATAGTGGAACTAAATTGACATGAAAGTGATAATGTTGCATCCGAAATGTATGTTTTTATAATAATGTTTTGGCAAAGTTTCGTTTTTTTTTTAATACGAATTTTATTACTATAGTTTGGCAAGTTTATCTGAAGCTATGCGGCATCGGTAAGAGGCGAGGAAAAACATGGCGCATATCTGTCAAACGTACCGGGTGGTCCAATAAGCCGATCTCTCAGCTATATATCAGAAACTATTCATGTTATCACTTTAGGAGAAAAAATTCCTTAGGTAAATTTGACAAGACTTTCTGGGTTAACCGCTAGGGGTCGTAACCTGTAAAGAAGAATTTAAAAACCAGATTTTTGTGAAATATGCCCAATTATACCCAGTGTTAAATATGTAAACTGAAAAAGGCCTAAATTTCGCAAAAATGTGTTCATTTACTTTTTATTTCCAAATAAAGGGGGGGGGGAAAGTGGGAAAGTGTTTGTGGATAAATACCTATAACTTTGGTTTGAATCAACCGATTTTAACGAAATTAGTGTCAATAGATAGAGAGTAGATGAATTAATTACATCTATTATAAAACAATGGCATTTAGTTTCAATTGTCATAGGTAGAGGGTACTTTCGAATGAAAAAAATAAAAAAAGTATTTTCCTAAAAAATGTTTAACGGAAACACCCAATTATTGTAAATTATAATGGAACTGGATTAAATTCTCAACAAAACGGCGCAAACCGCATGTTGATAGCTTTTGTCGAACTCGAGATATAAATAAAAACGCATAAGTGAGTATAGTATTGACAACCTGTATTATAACTTAAAATTGAATATGGTAGAGAAAGATCATAAAGATATCTTGGTCATTAAAACTTGATGTCCAATGATATACTTTCCCTTCCAATCCATCCATATGGATAACTTACATTCAAATAATCTCTAACTCGTCTGGAAAAATGCGCAGGACACCCGTCATGCTGTAATATCATACCTCATGTTTGTAAGGAAATATCTTCCAATAAAACATCAACTACTTATCCAGAAAATCCAAATATGTTTCGCCATTTGAAGTTCCAAGAAATATGAACCTGCGATCTTTCCGTCAACTATATACCACACAAAACATTTAGGACTCCATCTACCTTGAAGCTGCACTTCATCTACCCAGTGCAGATTTTCTTCAGACCAATAATGCTTATTATACAGATTAACACCACCCGCACTATTAAGCGTAGCCTCGTCTGCCCACAAAATTTTTGACATGATATGCGGTTGTTTTTCTAACAGATTTTTAAGAATTGCAGTAATCTGAGATTTAACCAGCATTTAATTGGACATTAAGTCTTCATGATTGAGATTTATGTATGATCTTTCTCTCCCGTATTTAATTTTAAGTTATAATACAGAGTGAGTCAATACTACACTTACTTATGTTTTTGCGTTTTTATTTATATCTTGACTTCGACAATAGCGATCAACAAGCGGTTTGCGCCATTTTGTTGAGAATTTAATCCAGTTCCATTATAATTCACAATAATTAGGTGTTTCCTTTAAACATTTTTTAAGAAAACAAATTTTAATGTACCCTCTACCTATGACAATTGAAACTAAATGCCATTGTTTTATAGTAGATCTAATTAATTCAGCTACAATCTTTCTATTGACACTAATTTCGTTAAAATCGGTTGATTCAAACCAAAGTTATACGTATTTATCCACAAACACTTTCCCACTTTCCCTCACCCTTCATTTGGAAAAATAGAATAAAAAGTACTCGAACAAATTTATGCGAAATTTAGGCCTTTTTTAGTTTACTTATTTAACACTGGGTATAATTGGTCATATTTCACAAAAAACTGGTTTTAAAATTTTTCTTTACAATCTACGCCCCCTAGCGGTAAACCTAGAAACTTTACAGTAATTTACAGCAATTTCTCTTGTCCACTTTTCCTAGGAATTTTTTCACCCAAAGTTATAACATGAATAGTTTCTGATATATAGCCGAAAGATCAGCTTATTGGACCACCCGGTACAAAGGGCGTACGGTACCTATTTTACCAAGTAAAACTGAAAATACAAAGGTCACTGACAATACCAACGCAACTGGATAAATCAATATCAGTGAATTGACACGCGCTTGCCAATAAGAAGTCAGGTGGTCGATACAAATCAACTATTATGTAATTCGGAGGGTGTGGTCATTATGGTTTTCGTACAACGCTGCCAGAGCTTGAAGAAGCCCATAACAAATTTGGAAAAGTGTTCATCTTTTAATATTCATAAATTGGAAAAATAATGTTAATAGAGTAAGTCCAAGGAAACAAGCACATTATAAAATTAACGCTTAATCATATTTTCAATATTGTTAATAATAAAAAGACCCATTTATAATTATTATCACTACATAGTTAGCACTTCAGTTTTTTCATAGTTAAACGTGGCAATGACGAATGTTTTCGACTGGATTCCTTTCACGGTTTCAGATAAACTTGCCAAAGTATAGTTGTGTAAAGCCCTAACAGCAAACCTACTATTAATTATTCAAATTTACAACGTCTCGACTAAGTTTGAACCATCATCAATTCGAACTTGTACTATATTCACTAAATTAACGTATATATTGTGCAAATTTCAATGAACATTATTAAATCAAATGAATTTCTTACCAAATACACGCCAACCAGTGTGCTATGAGCGCAAAAGTAGCCATAAGAAGTAGAAGAACTGCAGCTCCATATTCCGAATACCTATCGATTTTTCTGGCAACTCTGACTAACCTCAAAAGTCGAGCCGTTTTCAACAAACCAATTAACGTTGTTGTCTGTAAAATGAAAAATAAATCCTTCTTGAGGATCTCTATAATAATCAAAAAAGCGGCAACATAAATACAAAGCGATTTTAAGAGTAGTTGATGTTTCGTTATGGTTCGGTTCACCTTAGCTTAGCATGAGGGATTGGTTAGCCAAGTATGTACAGGGCGACCCACCACGTTTTGACGTTTCACATATCTGCCAATTATAATATCATAATAATAATATCATATGAACAGTTTTCGAGAATTTGGACACCCTGAATATATAGGAGGTCATCAACTTGAAGTAGTTGATTAAAATTAGAGGTTAGGAAATCTTAACAATTAACTGTGCACTCGTATTTCCTCTGAAACCGAGATATTAATCATCAAACTAATAGATTATCTCCTTTATTTATTCCAACTTAGACATCTCGGGATTCAGTGAAAAGAATATAGATGAATGATGTATTTATTGGGTTTATCTGGAACTCGAGATTACAAAATGTCACGAAGAAGAACTAACGGCAATATGACAAGAACATAGCAGAGCACACATTATTTGACGAAATTAAGCGATCTATGTCTCGCAAGCATACTATATGACGTTAGCCGGTTTGGAGGTAGTTTCGAATCATTTTAAGTAGAGACGAACTTCAAGTTGTGTCTAACAACTTATTATCGATTGAAAAACTTTTTTGGGGGATTTGGTTCTTTAGACGTTTAGACGCTACTTACTGGATTCAGCTAACCAATCCAGCACACTAGAGAGGTTACTATTTAAAATACAGTACCTGCACGTATTCTGAAATGAGTAAAAAACGGAAAAAATTCAACAAAAAAAGTTATTAGTGGAATTTGTAGAATGGAACAATATTTTTTTTAAATACACAGTGTCTTTAAATGACATTCTCAAACTAGAGTGTAATGGGAGACGAGCAATTTCTCCATTTATATAAACTCATTTTGGGAACACTGTAAATACTCGTATACAGTGCTTTTCAGATAAAAGTATCCACCTTTAATAACTTTTGT
>CAJUYI010000032.1:92479-107719 GCA_910591695.1 Galerucella pusilla
TACGATTGCGCACGGCTGGTGTAAACCCCGAAGTAGGAGTGGGCCAAATGAGGTTAAGCCTATGGCAGGAAGCGCTCACTGCGCTACCTCTGCTGCAGGCAGCCAACGATGAAATTGAACCCAGGTTTTTGTTTAACAAACCCTACAAAATTCAAATAAAACAGAACACAGAGCCAGATGCTGCAAATGCAATATGCATATATACAGATGGTTCAAAAATGAAAGAAGGCTCAGGATGTGGAGTTTACTCGAGAGCACTAAGCCTAAAGATTAAGTGGGGAATGGGAAACAATACCAGCGTGGTTCAAACAGAACTGGCTGGTATCTCAATTGCCACAAAAGAACTAACCAGAAGAGACATTTCTGGCAAAAACATAAAAATCTGCACTGATAGTAGACAAGCCCTATTAGCCTTGAACAGACAACGTGTTATATCGAGGCTATTACTAGAGTAGGTTAAAGGGCACGACAGGAGTAAAGGAAATCGCATTGCTGATTCTTTAGCCAGGGAAGCCGCTGGACTAAAAATTCTAGAACCCAGTGACGGCCTAACGACTGCGACAATTGCGGAGCTAGCCAAACGTTACACCCATGCTCAACCCCTTAAGAGATGGGATGGAATCAAAGGATGCAGTCTTGCCAGGATCACCCTGGGCGACCCTGGGAAGCTGGCGCCGAAGAAATATTTGGCGATGACCAGGAAAAACCTGCGTTTAACAGTAGGATTTCTGACTGGTCACTGTCAACTAAGGAAACACCTCCATACTATGGGGCTAGTGGACACACCCCTATGCAGGATATGTGAACAGGAAGATGAAACTGTCAGGCATGTCTTATGCGAGTGTCCGGAGTTATCGTCAATAAGAGAGTGAGTGTTCGGTGAGTCTTGGCCTACACCTGCCGATATAAAGGAGATGTCACCTAGTGACCTGTCCACCTTCCTGAGAAGGACAGGATGGACAATGACCTAGGAGGACAACTCCTCGGGAGGATGTACAATGGGTCACATGTGGCCTAAGTGCTGTGAGCCTACACACTCACCCTCTCTACTCTACAGATACAGATACTTTGCTACTATCTCATTCATCAAAATAGACTATAATGCCGAATTAGCAGAATTTTTCTTGCTTTTATATTATGATTTAAGCCAATTCAAAAAGTTTGACTATTATTCAATCTAAACGTATGTTTGGGTATAGTCCAGTTGGGTTAGCCCAAAAACTATCAAAACATGGATGTAAATGCAGTAGGCGAGATTTTTGATGATGATGATGATTATGGTAAAATTTTAACCACTTTCTTAAACTAACGTCTGAGTCAGTTAAACCGAAAATGTTGTTGATTAAATCATTGCATATGATAGCTGTAACCTTCTAGTATGTGTAAAAACATTATTGTAAGTTCAAACAAGTTTTTGTGGCATATGTCTTTGTTCTAACAATGTCTATTTCTTTCACTTAATGTTTATTAATGATAAGATTACTCAGCGGCTAAATAAGATGATATCGAAACCGCGGTTGTTGCATTCAGTTTGTGAAAAAATAACGTATTATTAGACAAATAATGATTTACATTGCTTCATAAATTGCATTAGTATTTTGTGTCTGAAAAACAGCTTTTTTTTCAATTTTTTTTATTATTCATCCGCTGTGGCTGCAGGGATGGGAATGTTTACATTTTGAACCACGGAATTTTATAGCAAATTTTACGCTCTATAATTTTGTTCCAACAAATATGCACGATAAACTTAATACTTTTCGAGTAAAATGGCGAAAAACAGGCCCATTTTTGGTTGTTTTGGCTATAAACTGTTATTGTGCAATTAGCACAGCCTGTCATTAACCATGATCTTTTTGAGGAATTCCATCAAAAATCTCGCCTACTGCTCTTATATCCATCTTTAATGCTAACCCGACTGTACTAGTAGGGTCGAAAGGGATATCATTGACAAATATCAATATTTTTCTTCTCAATCAAACAGAATACTTACCAATAAGATCAATAATTACAATTGGATCTTCGCTGTACTTCTTATTTTTCCTGTTGTTGAAATCCGGTTCTCCTAATAAAAAAGCAGCGACGTATGGAGTGAAAATGGCGGTATAGATAACCAAAATGAGGATTATCCAGTCCCAGACAGCTTTGAAAGGTGAATAATGTAGAATTGTATAGTTGTGTATCCGGGGATTTTGAAGTTTGTACTCAGGAAGAACGTCAGCGCCCAAAGAAAGTACCTGGAACAATAGAAACAAATTATTTACACTTGATGCATGAAGAAGGTTTTTTCTACGAAGTTTACATCCTCGCACGCTTCAATTCTTCTGTTATACTACCACTATACCTTTACACTATCTTCGATAATCAAGTTATCTTCTTTAGAAACTTCAGTAAGATAGTTTGAAGTGTAGTGGTGGTGTAAATCGTGTTTAGTGTCAGCTTAGGACTAAGGGTGGAATCTAATTTTTGTAAATATTTCTACATCAAATTTTACTTAGATTACAGCACATTATTATGGCATTTTTCGATATCAATACTTCTGTTTACTTTTAGTTTGTGGTCAAATATAAATATGTAATAGTTTAAACATTCTACATTGTAGAATCTACAACATACTTATTTATCATCGAATTTGACAAGAATTACTTATTACACTTTTTTCACAATAATGTGATATTTGGTTACCACTTTGGCCATGGCCCGCTGCCAATGATGATTCAAATTTTAGACTTGCATTGGTCACTCATTGGACACGACACCTGCGAGCAACACAATACGCTTGTCACATAATTGTAAATTAGTCCCTATCGGAACACACTCTCAATCCAATAACTTCTAGTGGTGTGAATGAGGTTTCTTAAATGCTCCTACTAGTTTTAACACCCAAACGATAGCGAGAGGGCAATAATGGATAGATTTGACCGGTTTCTATAGCTTCTCAAGCGTTGAAGTTACAAATAAACTTTTATACAATTTATAACGAAACCAAAAGTCTCCAGCAGTACTTCAAGAGTAACACTTGGTTAGCGATGGAGAAATTACGAAGTCAGAACATTTCATACAAATTTGTAACTAATGTTCATAATTGTACTGAGTAGCAGTTGTAATTGTCAAAGTAGATATTAAATAAGAAATTAATCAAACATTTTAACTACTCTGGCGTTCATAATCATCGCATTGGAAGCTTTTACAGTCATCTTTTTGTTCTCTATCCTTGAAAAAAGTTATATTCAAAGTGATCCCGCACAATTAGATCAATACTAGTTATATGGATGATAAAAATATCAGCATCGCAAAAGTGACAGGCGATAATAGAGAGAAATACGGAGGAACATGAAAGGATCTCATTTCGAGCGTGCCTCATACAATTCGACTGGATTTATCGACGTGAAATTCCAATAAGATTTTGAATATAATATAGACGTCTATAATGTGAGATGAATTTAGTTGTAGGTTCTGTTATTTATGACTGCTGCAATATACAGTGCTATTCAAAAGTCCCCTCCCCCCTTCGTATCTTTTGAACGGCTACACTTACATTAATAAAATTTGGAGGGTGAAAATAAAGTGTTGTAAACTTCTCTACGAATGGTAACAGGTGACGTAATAATAATAGATGACGTCACAGTGCCACTCTGGCCAATAATTTTAAATAGAACCTTATGGCAAGTGATATCTTGTTTGAAAGGCATTGACATTAGCTACATAGCCATATTAATTTTGTTTGGGCTTAAACTAATTTTGACGGATAAATTAAGTAAATACCAAAATTATTATTTCACATTTAAATATTGAAGATTTTTCAGTCCTCCTCTGGTTAGTTGTCAAAAAAATTGTCGTTTTTAATTTAATAGTATTTGTTGCTTTGTAAAGTTTTTCTAAATAGCTTAAACATTTAATTTTATTATTGTTTTTAACGAGACGTTTAAGAGTTTACATAAGCAAAATGGTACGTACTCAAGTCGACAAAGTAGCAGCTATCTTAATAATTGGTGAATCTAGAAAGAATCTCCATGAAGCGGAACGTTTATTTAATGAGAGATATCCAGATCACCCTAGCTCGAGAACTTATTTGAGGGAGCTTCTTCACAAGTTTGAAGCAACAAGTAGTGCTCAAGATGCCAAACGATCTGGTCGACCAACATTTAGTGATGATAAAAAAATTGATATAGTTGCTGAAATGGTAGTAAACCCTACTTCCTCTTCAACTAAAGTTGCGTCTATCTGAGAAGTGAGTAAAAGTACAGTACAGAGAGTGTTGGCTAGAAATAAATTTCATCCATACAAGTTAAATATGGTGCACCACCTTTCAGATGACGACCCCGACAGAAGACTCGAATTCTGTGAATGTATGACAAATAAAATTAGTCAAAACCCACATTACACAAAAACAATTTGTTTTAGTGACGAAAGTACTTTTTGCCTCAATGGAAATGTGAATACACAAAATGTAAGGTATTGGAGGACATAATTTCCAGAAAAAGTCAATGTTTGGGCAGGTATTTTGGGAAACCACATAGTTGATCCTGTCTTCCTAAATTCAAATTTAAGCGGTGAAGTGTATCTGAAGATGTTACAATGTATAATTGATCCGCTAATTCTTGAAATTCTGGAAGATAATCCAGATGAATTCGGCCATCTGGAAATAACATTTCAACAAGATGGTGCTCCTGCACATTATTATAGTGCAGTAAGACGTTACCTGGATGAAGAATATCGAGGTAGATGGATGGACCGGCGAGGTCCTATAGAATGGCCACCTCGGTCACCAGATCTGACACCATTAGATTTTTTTCTATGGGGGTACTTGAAATCCAAGGTTTATACTACGGCACCAGATAGCATTGGCGTTGTGAAAGAAAGAAATATTGAAGAATGCAATGCAATTTCAGCTGACACATTCGAACGAGTACGACAAGAGTTTACTAATAGGATGTATTACTGTCAGGAAGTAGACGGAGCACATTTCGAACACTTGCTATAAGAATTCATTGTTGGTATTTGATTAATTAAATTTTAAAAAATAATTTCAATAATGTTGGTATTTATTTAATTTATCCGTCAAAATTAGTTTAAGCCCAAACAAAAATAATATGGCTATGTAGCCAATTTCAATGCCTTTCAAACGAGATATCACTTGCCATAAGGTCCTATTTAAAATAATTGGCCAGAGTGGCACTGTGACGTCATCTATTACTATTACTATTACGTCACTTGTTACCAAGTTCACAACACTTTATTTTCACCCTCCAAATTTTATTAATGTGTAGCAAGTAAGTAGTAGTAAGTGTAGACGTTCAAAAGATACGAGGGGGGGAGGGGACTTTTGAATAGCACTGTATAATACTATAATAAATATTATTTACAGAATTTTGCCACCTTATTTTATTTTTAACATATTTTTGATTAATCACAAATTCAGTAGCGGATTTAGCTTTGATAGTACCCTAAGCCCGAGACGATATGGTGCCCTTTTTCTTCCATAACAGTATACAGGGTAGCGAGAAAGTCTGGCACCAAGACACCCTGACTTTCTCGCTACCCTGTATACCTATGAAATATTGTAGTGGGCGCTTCGTCACTACATTTCAAAACGAAAAGTTCCTGTAAAGATATGCGATGAGTGTTGTTTATTGAAGTATTCCAAGAAGTCCTTTTATTTTAAATTCTCCGCATCCATTCGAACTGACACAAATGGTTTTAATGAAAAACATTTTAGGAATATAAAGCATAATAGATGTAACAGAATATTCAGGTTCTGTCCGTTATAAAACGAATGAGATTTTCCATGGAAAAACAACATTTTTGAATTCAATGTCAACAGGAATTTATTTGTGTTCGTGTTCAAAATAAACAAATCAGATGTCCAAACGTAGTTTATATTGACTTTAATACAATAGTAATTAGATTTTTTCCTCTGTTTTATTATTGATTTTGTTGGCAGTCATTCTGTTTGTTGATTTGGATTTGCGACGCAGTTTTAGGCACTCAATTTATTTCTTCATAATATCCTCGATACACGATATTTTCATCCTTACTGATTCTACGAAAATATGCAGGCTTCCACTTAGGTAAGTACTTACAACACAATCGGCTTCTATATAGGAACTATGATGTGATAATCTGTGATCAAATTTAAATATTTAATAATTATTATTTAAACCATACAACAGTTCAAAGAATTGGAACTGTTTTTTCATTAAATCCATCATTTTCTCTACGCTACTCTCTGGTTCTCCATGAAAGTCAACTCTACCTTTAATCTTCCACCTGTTTTCTTACTTATCTTATTACGTTTTTGAGCACCTGAATTTCTTACTACATGAACTTGACCATATGAAACTTTTTGTTAAATTTGCTAATCTTTGCACCCCGACTTTTATATGGCACACCTTCCAAACTCTTACCAAAGTTTCATCTAATGTCTTTATATTTATGTTTCAGCCCTGGTTCTTCCTTTTTTTGCATTAATTTCATACGAAGTACTATTTTTTTTATTCCATCAATTTTTATTGACGATGGATCATTTTTTTATGGTAAATTCGATTTCTGTTTATCTAGTTTGACTTTTCTGTTAAAAAAACATCCAATTAAGTAGCGAAAAGGTATAATTTATTGTAAGTCCTGGTACAGAATAGTTTGTACCCCTCTCTCCATTCTTCCTGGTGCGTAGATCAATTTTTGCAAATCAGCATTTCTCGTATACACTCACCGTCGTTCTATGCAGCTTTTCTTTTAACATGTTTCTTCTATTTTCCGCAGCTCTGCAGTCGCCAATATTCAGGCAAGTCTTAGGCCAGATGTCCACTAAAGAGTCAAGGTCTGCGACCAGTTTTCCGTCCTGTTAGAATTACCGCCATCCATAGTCTATAAGAGCTGCTAAGATCCCAGCCCTTCAAGATAACTGGGTGGTATTGGAAAAAATTGGACAAAATCGTTAGTTTCTTCCCGTTATTTATATACGAGTGTAGGTGATAGAAAATAATGAACGAATTGAATGGAGCACATACATGGAAAGCACTTGTTGGAAAATTCTACTTGCCAAGATAAGATATTCCTTGGTCGTCCGCCTCAACGACGGCAACTTCTACACAATAGTTTATGCAGATGATCTAGTCATTCTGCTAACAGGAAGATTTGAGGAGATACTCTGTGCTCTAATGCAAGAGGCCCTCAATATCATAGAACAATGGTGCAAAGACCATTCACTGTAAATCCAAAGAAGACAGAAATGGTTCTTTCCACGAAAAAAAGGAAGCTTGCAAAACATCAAGTTCCTAAATACCGAACAAGTTTTCACTAGAGGTGAAATATCTAGGTGTCACATTTTGATAGTAAGTTAACATGGAACTCTCATCTGGAAAACAGAGTATAAAAAGCATACATTTCTTATGAACAGTGTCGCAGAACCATCGGCCGTACCTGGAGAATGTCACCCAGGGTTACTGCCTGGATCTACACTGCCATCATCAGACCTATGCTAACGTACGACATCTCAATACAACAGGAGGCATGAGAACCACACCAACCAGAGCAATGGAGGTGATCCTTGGTCTCACTCCCCTTGACATACACATCAGGGAGGTTATTTTAATGACCATGACACTCATACGCTCTACCGGTATACAACCTGACGTAGGATCTGGTAGATTGAGATGTAACCTGTGGCTTGAGGCACTCAATGAGGTTCCACTGCTGCAGGCAAATACGGACGCAATCTCACCACAATATGCCTTCCATAGGCCCTACAAGGTAATCATTAAATATAACACACAAGACACATCAGAACAAGGTGCAATCCGCATCTTCACGGATGGCTCTAGAACCAATATGGGCTCAGGATGTGGAATTTACTCCAGATCTCTGAATCTTAACAATAAATGGGCGATGGGCTGTAATGTCAGCGCTGCTTAAACAGAGCTCACTGCTATCTACATCGCCGCAAAAGAGATTACCAAAAGAAACACCACAGGTAATAAAATTCACATCCTTACGGATAGTAGAGAAGCACTACTAGCCCTGAAAAGACCTAGTACTGGAGTGTCACCTGTCCCTGATCGAAGCCTGTAGCAAAAAAACTCTTGGGACCTGGCACTTTCATTGGTCTGTCGGTGTCGGCTATGATTGACCTAATAAAAGAATACTCCCTTGAAAGGTTTAAGGGTAGATGGGACGATGCAGAAGGTTGCAGGCTTACCAAGGAACTGCTGCAGTATCCGGACAGAAAAGTAGCCAAAAAATACGTGACTATGAACAGACAGAACCTTCGGACAGCCACGGGTATTCTGACCGGTCACTGCCACCTACGAAAACACCTCTACAGACTGGGTCTGTCTGACACTTCACTTTATAGAGGATGTGAAATGGAAGATGAGACTGTCGAACACATTCTTTGTGAATGTCCGACACTCTCTCAATTTAGTTTTTCTGTATTCGGTACAGGCTAACACGAGCCAGCATGAGGGAGCTTACTTCCGGCGACGTTATCGCCTACTTCAAACAAGTAGGCTGGATGACGAGCTAGAAGGAAGTCTGAACCTCAAGAGGATGCACAATGGGCCAATTGTGGCCTAAGTGCTGTGGGGTTAGCCACCCTTCAAAATCTTACAGATACAGAGAAGATACGCAGAAAATATTTCACAGTGGCACATTTAATAAACAAATTTAAAAACAATAAACACACTAAATAACTTTAACAATTACGACAAACTATTGACGATCAAAATCATGCAAAATGCCATAGGTTCTAGTTTTACACATCAAACTTACATTGCCGATGTTATTCTTCATATTTGCCTGCGTAGGACTTTTGAGAGATTGAAAATCCAAATTCATATTCGGCATGCCGTTACACGGTTCCACTTTAACGATACTTTTTCTGGAATCCTCGAAACTCGGACCTTTTATTCGAACACTTGACCATTTTACGGGAAAGTTAAGCAAATTTGCAGCCGATTGGTTTCGGCCGATTTCGTATTTTAAACTACCGCCGATAGTGCGGCTCTTTCTGCGAGTATCTCCTTCAGGAGATTTACTATCGCTAGCTTTACGACTTTCACCTCTATTAGTTTTGCTGTTGATGCTTTTCTTAGAAAATCTTTTACGTCTAGAAGGTTCAGGCGTGGACGTTGTTGAAGTTATGATCAAAGGGATGTCTGTAGGCATTAGGTTATCGCCCATTTTGATATGTCGTAAATAATGGACGATTTATTCAAGTTCTAGATTTCTGCATTGCATTTCATATCACTTATAAGCTTAAGTCTAAATAAGTATGTATAATTTGTGAGTAAAATGAGTACAGAAAGTTTTGTTTTCTCAAATAATAGTTGTATAACAAACTTTGACAATTTAATAAGCTATTCATATATTCCTTGTTTTATAGTTTCAAAAATAGATAAAGAACGGTTGTTTATATGAGTCAATGGGAAGTGGGGTGTAGATACATACATATGGTTGATATACAATCTATATATACTTCTAAATAAATTACATTTCAAAGTTTAATAGCTATTTATACTATAATGCACCTAGGCATTGCAATTCTAAATTCCCTCGGCATTCCGCTGCTTTTATTAATCTGCTGGGTCCCACGAAAATTTTGCGCTTAAACTTTTGCGTAAATCGCGAGTAGTAAGATCGGCGACTGGCGAGCGGTTGGCGGGCTGTCCTGTCAGCTGCTCGTACTGGCGCAGAGGCAGTTTTTTTTGGTGGAGCCGACCCTTCGCCGGCACCACCTCAGCCTCCAGGGCTTATTGTTCAGCCAGTCCGTTCCCTGTATTAGCTCATACAGGTTCTTTGCTGGTTGGTTGTAGAAGTCTTCGTTATACAGAAGTGTCCGTTATACAGCCCTATTTTGTTCAGGTGGTCCTTTGTTGGAAAGTGTCCCGTATGTAGCCCCGTTATGGTGCGTAGTTTGCTCCTGCTCATTGAGAGCAGTTCTTTCGCTACTTTTTCTGATGTACAGAGGTAGTTTACTCAGAAGCAGATTGGTAGATGATACAATGAATGCCATTTGCTTCTCCAGATTGTAGTTTCAAAAGTAATCACTATAGGTTGATATTATATTAATAGCATCTAAGAGAAGGTTGAGATTTGATTATTAGTCAATATATGAATAAGACTGAATCAAAAATATAAAACTGTTGTTATAGTCCAGTAAATGAAGGAGGAAAAAAGACAAAGTTAACATTAATGACGCCCTGTTTTCATCTTCCGGTTGGAAGTTGCATTTGGTATATCATTAAACATGAGACAAAGTTCTGCATGAAAACGCGTGCGAGGGCGGATAAAATGGCCCCAAAAGACCAGGAAAATAGGTTTTCTGCCAATATCTCCTAAAATATGGCAGTTAGAGATTTTCGGTTTTGATAAAAATTGAAGTTCAGGTCATTTTCTACAAAAATGGTCCTCATGATTTTTTTCGCAACATTAATATTTTCTGCAAAAAAATCGGGTTCCAAATACCGGAAACTTTGAGACTTGTTAAATATGCAAGCTTTGTACAAAATTTGAGCTGGGGTGTTGGGAATCCATTATTTTCAATGTTTTGGATTGTGGAAACCAATTGTAGATGGCGCCACCACATTTTACAGATTGGGAAAATCCTCGGTGCCATAAATGAGAAACCCTGTAACCAGACACTTTTGATGGATATTTATGTTTCCGAGGGTCTTGTTTTCCTCTCAGATGAGGCCTCAAGATATACTTATTAGGAAAACGGGCTATAAGATTGATTCTAGCGAGATGGTAAGAAAAACTGAAAATACCTCAGGAGTGAAGAATATTTACCCATAATACTCAGCAACAATTTCTTGCAGATTCTCCGCAAATTTTTGCAAATTTCTTTGCAACCAGACTGATTGAGGGTTTTGGAATAACGAGTTATAAACGTTCTCCATGTTTCATTTATTATAGAAAAATATATTTTTATTTATTTATTTATCAACGGGAGAATCCAATATGATGATACAAGAATAGAATAATACATTATAGACTATAATATTACATAGAAAATTTTTAACAAAAGTACAAGAGATTCGCGGGTTAATTGTCCGTGAATTGATGAAAAAAGTATATGAAAATACATTGCAATTATGACATAAATCTGTTCGTCACCAGTCATCATCTGATTCTTGGTCAAAAACTTCTTCTGGGTCTAGAGCTTCTCTAGCTCTACCCCGTCAACAACTTCTTCTGAGTCTACACTTTCCTCTAATTCTACCTCTTGGGATAACATATTATCGCTGTCTTTATAATTCGAACACTGGCGTGACTCACACGAACCACAAATAGATGAGCAGACGACACGAGCGCCACGTAGAGTACACGCGCGGCGAACGACGGAGGAACGAAAGTAATAAATTATAGCGTATACATTTAGATATACTGGTTTTTCCCCGGTGTATCAAAGGTATGACTTATATACATCGATGGAAAGGTGGGAATTCCCCCATTACTCTAGTTAAGGTGTTAAAATGTTAGAAATAAAGAGCAGGGAGAAAAAAACCACCAAAAAAAGTGCGCGTTTTCTAGTTTTATTGAAAAATGGACGACTTCGTCAAAAAAAGTAATTGCACAATCGAAAGGTAGACATTCTTAGCTATCAAATGATGTATCATAGAGACCAATCGGATCATGTATAAATTTTTAATTGATGGTTGTTCACAAAATTTCCCCGCGATCCAAAAACAGCAAAAATTTGGGATTCAATAAACAACGATTAAATGAAAATTAAAAAAAATTAGGGTAAGTATACAAATTCCAGGGATGACAAAGGACCTTATGAGGACCCATAATCAAGAAAATTTTGAGTAAATTAGTGCAACCCAAAAAAAATAGGAACAAATTCCTGGTGAGGTCAAAATTGCCCGGGAGCAGAAAGTTTGACCCGTGTTCCGATATGGCCAAAAGAGTCAAGCGTGACTCAATTCACAGAATACATATGATAGCAGCAGAATTCCTCTTTCACATGAATTTTGAATCATGAGAAAATATGCATTTTTCACAAAATTATTGAATAATTTGTCCCCCCGCTGATGTGTAAATACACGGACTGTGCTCTCCGGCATACAGCACAGGAGGTGCGCTTGGTGCCGTTTTTCTCGAAACCGGTAAAATTTTCGAGAAAAATCATGAGGACCATTTTTGTAGAAAATTAACTAAACTTTAATTTTTATTTAAACCAAAAATCTCTAACTGCCATATTTTAGGAGATATTGACTGAAAACCTATTTTTCTGGTCTTTTGGGGCCATTTTCTCCGCCCTCGCACGCGTTTTCATGCAGAACTTTGTCTCATGTTTAATGAGGTACCAAATGCAACTTCCAACCGGAAGATGAAAATAGGGCGTAATTAATGTTAACTTTTTTCCTTTATTTACTGGAATATTAGAAGGAAGGGTAAAATTAAGCAAAACTATTAAATTATGCCAAATATTTAAAGATTCATATAAGAAAACAGATTATTTATTACTTATATTTAATAAATGTTGCTTAAATAAAGTTTCAATAGTTGTAGCTGTAGTTTCAATATGATTTTATAATTTCAAAGATCACGCGAAATGCAATCCCTAAATGCAGCAAGGCGGAAGATATTTACAAAACGATAAAGACTAAGGTTTCAATAAACTCCTTAAAGTAGAGATTTGGTATTCAGAGAAGCAAAGGTTGGTTTATATAGGACCGTAATTACTTTGTTATGCGGTAAAACACGTTTTAGTGACTGTCACGTATACAAATTTGTATATTTTGAATAATACCTAAATCTAAACTAACGAACATCATCACGCGTTTCGGTGTATTGTTTGATTTCGCCATACAACTAAATACAATTTAAATAGTTTATCACAAATTGTGTGTGATTGTGTGGAAAAGTGTGTTGGCATTAAAGAACTCCATTTGCCACAGACTTTGTTTGGATATATATATGCAAATAAAAAATGTACACAGGTTAATTACTGATGAACTCAATAAATACATTTTTTATCAAATATATTCCCCTTTGTAATATCGTGCTAACGAACCACCAGAGATACGGTCGCAGCAATTTACGCATTAAAAATGCTCGTCCGGGTCAACTAGGGGGAAAGTTGATTAACAGCTCAATAAAATGAACAACTATTCAACATTTTTTAGAGTGTGGGAATGAATTTTACCAAAAATGTTGCTTATTTATGTTATAAATAAAGTAACGCCATTTTAGGTTCAAATTGTGTTGGTAACCTTCAGGTGTGGAGTTAAATTCCCAGTCTCAGTGACCCTTAGTTTCATAATATCAGTTAGTAAAGTGTTGAAGCTTCTTTTAAAGCAGAGGCCAATATATAAAATTGGTAATTTCAAGTAATTATGCAATACTTTTTAGCAGGTTGTTAAATGTGTCAATTCTTACAGAATAACGGGTACATTTTTCATTGTGTTTAAGATTATGAGGACTTGACTTTATATATTATCTAAAAACTTTAATTTTTCCAGTGCTAATTGCAAATGAAATCAGTAAATTTTGCATATTTCCAACTTTAGATGCCTAAAACTTTTAAACAAAAGGATTAAGACAAGACCTTTGTATTTTGGTAGGTACTTCTGCAACACTCCTTCTCTCTTTAATGCTGCAGACATATTTTAATGTCCTTACTAAGTGAAAACCTTTCAAATCCCATTAGTACATGTGTAATCTTATTCCTCTAGTTATTGAATAAAAGCCAATTAACGATACTTAGCAAACAAGATAACAGTGAATGCAATCTACATGCTTTTCTCCTCTATACCTAATACCCTGTTAATTATAGCAGAGATTCCAGTTGAATTACAGGTGTGATAATTGTGCAAAATAATCTACATAGTGCTGGGGCTACAAGGACAATTACACATGCGCAAAAAATTGTATATATATATATATATATATATATACTACTATACTTAGTTTATTTATTGGTTAGCTCGACATATAACTCATGTTATTGCGTGTTATAGTGCAGTGTAGTGGAAAAAAGGGTGCACCTATTAAGGTCGGGACACATGTAACTGCACCGTACCTGATGCGATGCTAGCGCTGTGTCACACGATCAAATTAGCAACCATCAAATCATCAAACCATCAAACGTCATTGCGAGTCGACTCTATTTTCATTAGTTTGACTGTCACTGACAAATTTGTGTATAAAAGTTTATTGTTTGATTTGTTAATACAATGAAAATGGAAGTTGGAGAGGAAGTTGTTATTATCAATACCAACAGCCATGAGCAATTGCGGGCATGGTGCGGTTATGTTTGCCCCTGCCTTTAGAAAGAGACGTTAACGTCATCTCATTTTGAGGTTATAAAATATCAAAATATGGATAGTTTAAAAAAAAATACGAATTGTTGTTAAGAAATTCAGTTGGGACTCTACAAAAAGCTACAAATTTTCTACAAATTTTATGAACTTCGTGAAGTTTATCTATGTGCTACTACCTGCATTATGCTCTATAGGAATTAATAATTTAAAATAATTTATCGTGAACATACTCCTCCGACGCGGCATTGTTCGCATATAGCCACAAGCTTTTGAATACATTTGGTATTTTAGTCTCCCATTGAAGTATAATATACATCAACATAAAAAGGTTTTACTTTTGAGAGCTGAAATGGATTATACAAATACTCAGTGAGGTTTCTCTTGGTTGCTGAGGGAATTCTAAATTTGTGCAAATACATTTAAATTTTCACTGCCATATTAAATATTAAACGCGGGATTTCTATCTTTGCGGAGCACTTTTTAATCTAGGTAGATAAATTGCCAATCATCGATTCAGATCTTATGGCTTCAATATAAACTATTTTAATAGATATGAAATTTTCTCGGATCATTAGGTTTCCAAAGGTTTCTTAATATTATAAAGTTTATCTTTCAATTCTATGTCGCTTTAGTGAGATAAGGATGTGACACGGGTTGTATTACGTTATCCTTATCCTTTATATCAAGGGAGATGTTATGGGATTATGTGGTGTTACCTTCTCACCTAAATTGTAAGGAAATAGAATTTCCATTATCTTTATTAATCTTATTAATTCCGTATTTTTATTTTCCTGAAATTTCCACGTAATCATTTTCAGATAAACATATAGCGGCTTTGTTTACTATACTATTCAAATATTGTTTTCTTCTTACTTTTTTTATCTTTCCAAGCAGCATAGTATTGTGAACACGGTAAAAAAGGCTCAATTCCAACGCCATTAAACTGTATGAACCCTGAATGCAGAGCTCCACA
>CAJUYI010000032.1:108119-135716 GCA_910591695.1 Galerucella pusilla
GGTTAGTGGACACACCTCTATGCAGGATGTGTGAACAGGAAGATGAAGCTGTCAGGCATGTCTTATGCGAGTGTCCGGAGTTATCGTCAATAAGAGAGTGTGTGTTGGCCTACACCTGCCGATATAAAGAAGATGTCTCCTAGTGACCTGTCCATCTTCCTGAGAAGGACAGGATGGACAATGACCTAGGAGGACAACTCCTCGGGAGGATGTACAATGGGTCACATGTGGCCTAAGTGCTGTGAGCCTACACAGCCGCATTCGATTATTATGCGAAGACGTAACAAAAAGACTACAAAGAAGCGATAGATAAAGCAATTTCGAAATACATTTTCTTGGTAGTAGTTTAATTTAGTTCTTGGAGATTCAGGTAATAATTTTTTCACTAATTTCAATGATAAAATTGTTGTTTTTTCCATCGGCAGTCAAATCCAATTAAACTCAGTTTAATGTGAAGTCAAAATTTCCACGTGAAGTTTAAGATATCAATTACGACCGTTCGGTTTGGTTGAATCCATTCCAAACTCCAATTAGTTGAGAGCTTGACAGATTAATTTACTTAATGACATCATTCATCCATTCGTTTGAGCTGTGATCAAATTTGGAATTAAGTGAAAATTCAGTGGACTGGTTTGATTGTCCACAACCACGGTACACTTCCGTCCACAACCACAGCACACTTCCGTGGTCGACTTTTTACAGTGTGATGCAGCTTTCCTTGTTAGGATTACTCACCCGAACGTCATGCATGATGTTCGGCTACGTGTATGGCACCAGTGTGATGGAGTTATTTTTGTTCGGTCGGTTGTCACCGTTCGAAGAGACTTTTTGGAACTGACATTTTTAGCAGTGCACTTAAATAAAACCTAATAGCTTCAATGATTAATAACGAACCCAGTCAAACGTCGAATACATAGCACGGAGAACCAAAAATAACATTAAGAATAAAAACACAATGGTTAAGGTGTTGGGACCATGTTGGGACACGAAGAAAGTAGAAAGATTAGGCAAAGAAAGAACGACAAAAATGGCACTCAATACGACTATAATTGGGAAGAGAAGAAGAGGATGTCAAAGAAAAATATGGATCGAAAAAGTGATGTAATTTTATATACTGTAATTTCAATCTATGCAAATACGCAGGTAGATATTGATTTAAATGTTAACTAGGAGAGTATGAAGGATCTCTCTGTAATAACATGAGGACTTCTAGCTTAAGTAATCCATTAATATTAATGTTTCCATTCGTACTACCACTGAAACTCCCGTTATTTGTCTTCACTCTGCATTGTTTGACATGAATAAACTGGGAGTAATTGACAATTAATTTCAAAATCCGGAGTTTGTACAGGCTATTCTTGGCAATTCTTTCAAAACCAACTGAATAGGCCTTACATATACATTCAGTATAAACATAATAAAATTGGAAAGTCGAAATTCAAGAAGAAAGTTGCATAAAACTTTTTCCTAAAAAAATAAATATTCTTCATCTATATTCGCAAAAAAGTAAAAAGTTTTTTTTGTAAAACTTGGTCCATATTTTTTTTATTTTATCAATTTTATTCAACTATGAGTTTTCAATTTCAGTTTATTGAAAAACTTTTTACTATCCTAGCATCGAACATCCTTGGCAAGCTTAGATTGTTGTTGGCAAGTTTTTCAACATTTGAGTGTTTACCCACGTTCTGGAAAACTTTTATTACCAATCCAATCCAATTATGTGGGCTTTGAATATCAATGAATCAGAATTGAAAAGTTAATGTTATCAGTCTATGGGGTCAATTCTATAAGAAGTGGTTAAAAATTAACGGTACGCCGTTAACTTTGATAAAGTTTACGCTATTATAAATGTTTTAATCTAAACAAAGTCAAGATTATGATTAAAATTTTAACATGTATGGTATCCAATAAAGAGTTTTCCGTTAATAGGTACTTTAAAACTTAATATACATACAGACTAGCAAAAATGGGTTAGAAGATTGTCTTATTTTTAACTGTGCGTTAAAATTTAACATTTGCTTACAGAATTGCACCTTATGTCTGTTAAGAAATCACTTGTTCATATATTTTTTTAAAACTCTCATTCTGCTTACATTAACAATGATTATAATATTTCTGGCTTAATATTAAAAGCATCATGTTTAAGAAAGTCATATGCGATTTTCGAAAACTAGCAACCGGGGCGAAGTTAGTCGAACTGTTTAATCACGAGATATTTGAAAGTTAAAGTGAAGTCTCGCGGTTCAATTCCCCGCTGTGGTGAAATTTTTTCTCCTTGTTTCCACTTTTTTTCCCACAATTTTTGTCCAAAAACAATTTTATCTTTGAAATGTTGGCTGCAAAGTGTCAACAATAAACTGACTTCAGTTTAGGTTCATCTTTAAGCGAAAGGGTCTGAAAATTTGACATGGCAGTTAATTTTGTTAATTTTGTTACTTGTAGACAGGCGCCAACTCTGTTGTTATCTACAGCACTTGAAAGACATTCGTATACATTGAAATGGCCGCTTTTAACAATTGCATGAGAATAAGACTAGATCTTTATTTAGTAGAGTTTAGAGTTTAGTAGAATTTTGAAACTGGTGGCGATACTTGACATTGAAAATAGTTTACACGAAAATTATTGGAACTAGCTTTAAATCTAACAATATTTTGAGATGATTTTTATGGTGGGAAATTAATTACTCAAATGAAAGATTTTCAACTTGAACAAATAATAAAGGAATATACCAGAATAACACAAAATACTAGAAGTACAGTTGATCTAATATTTACAAATAATAACGAAGTAAAAGCTGAAGTGATGAGGGAACCAAAAATTACAGATCATGATATATGACGTACTTTAAAATAAAGTTTAAGGATCCTCAAAGTAAATTAAAATTATATAATGATAATACACCTACTTTTAAAACAAGAAATGTGAGATGAATGTAAATGACCTGCTGGCAAAATTTTATGAAAATATTACTTCTGTTTTAAATAATTTTGCTCCAGAAATAACTATATGTAAAAGGGTTGGTTATGAATGGTATGATAATGAAATAGATTCTTTACAAAAATCAAGAGATCTGGCATATAAAAGGGCTATAATTACAGGTATGGCTACCGATTGGGTAGAGCATAAATATAAAAGAAACCAAGCTGTTAGTTTAATACGATCAAAGAAAAGGTTATATTTTGAAAACTTAATAGATAGAAACAAAGGAAATAGTAGAAAAATGCGGCAAGGTATTAAAAAAGTAATGGGTAAAGGAAAGGGTGAGATGATACAAGCTGTATACTTTAATGATATATTAGTGGAAGATGATAAATCATTAGCCCATTCATTTAATAATTATTTCGTACAAAGTATAGAACTAATAATAGCTAATAGGGATCATGATCTGAATAAAAGAAATCATGTTATTATTAATAACCAAATAACACCCTTATAGAACTTTCAAAAAATAACCCAACAAAAAGTAAAAAGTTTAATATTAAATTTGCAAAAAGATTATTCAACAGAGATAAGATTACCAAAACCATTATGCTGAATGGCTTAAATACTATTAGTGATAAATTAACAGATATAATAAATTTAAGTATAGAACAAATTTCCTGACTTGTGGAAAACATCAATTATTGTATCTATTCAAAAGGTAACAAATACAAAAAAATGTGATGAATTCAGACCAATTAACATGTTGCCTCTTTGTGAAAAAATAATAGAATTATACATAAAGGAACTTCTTCTAGAACATATTTACAATAACAATATTTTAATTGAAAATCAGTCTGGTTTTAGAGAGAAACATTGTTGTGAGTCTGCATTACAACTGGTTGTCTCAAACTGGAAGGAATCTATAGATTCAAAAAAAGTCATTTGTACTGTTTTTCTTGATTTTAAAAGAGCGTTTTAGACAATAAACAGGGACTTGTTAATCAAAAAACTGAAAAAATATGGTATACTTGGAAATGCACAAGAATGGTTAAGCAGTTACTTGAAAAATCGTTACCAACGAGTAAAAGTGAATAATTTTCAGTCCAGTGAACTTCTTGTGAAGTATGGAGTCCCTCAAGGAACAGTATATCGACAACAAGAACTAGTGCAACACAAAATTTTCTATTTTACAAAGGTTTATTGTTGTATAATAATTTGCCAATTTCTATAAAATCGTGTATCACCCTTGACACTTTCATAAGAGAAGCTTTTAATTGTGTTAAAATAATCAGTACATAGTGTAGAGTTATTTAATATGTCATTTTTTTTGAAAATATTTTGTTTGTAATAGCATTATTGCTAAATAAACTATCTATCTATCTATCTATACTAACAAAAACGAAACCAAAAATGAAGAACAATCTTCAAAAAATTGCATATATCAGATATCTTGTGAATGCGACAAATTCTATTTAGGTGAAACATCTAGTCTAGACCATTGAAAGTCCGAATAAGTGAACATTAAAAGTATATATTATATAAAAGATAGGGAGTTCTTTAAGTCAGGTATTTGCAAGCATGCTTGGGAAGAGGGGCATAAAATTCAATGGGACTCGACAAAAATAATATTGAAAGAGCCCAATAAGAAAAGACGAAAAATCAAAGAATGTGCTTTAATACAACTAAATGCAGATAAATGTGTAGCTAGTATTTCAGCCGATTGTAGTCAAATTTGGTTACCAATGTTAGAAAGAGAAATTTCCAATACCTAATCAATTACCTGCGTTATCAGGATAGCATCATAAGTTTTTATCCAGGTTTTCTTATGATTTATCATTGGAATAGTTGTTAATCGATACACACTTCAATACACAAAATCACCTATCTGAGTTATACATATTTTGAAAACAAAAATAATCATACACAAAAAAGTAACAACAAACGCGTTTTATTAACAACATTTCCAAAATGAGCGGAAAAAAGCGTTATCCCAATAAAAACCGTTCCTGGAACGTGCACTTCACTGGATTCCATTTCTAGTAGACTATCATATCGTTATAATGTCATAAAATAGAATATTTTATTCACATTTTACCAGAGATGTGATCTACTATGAATGGACCTTAATAAATTTTGACAACAAAGTTTTGTAGTCTTAAACTTCAAAATATTATTGATTGTCTAGTTGTCATATTTTTTTCGTTGTGTCAGATAGGGACCAAACATTTTTTTTACTAGTTAATCTTGACAACGGTAGCTGGACCGCTACCGAAACGTAGAAATAAAAAATAAAAAACATTATTGTGGTTTGATTCCCAAAAAAATAAGAGAAAAAAGTGTAAAGTATGTTCAGTATGAATCTAGATAGGTATTATTGTTATGAAATATCTAAAGATTATATAAATATAAACCACCAAACTGATTCAATGGATTTTGAACACGATTTTTTTTCTCATTTTATGTTAGTCTTCGTATAAAATGTTGTCCTAGAAAAACCACGCCCGTGAGAAAAAACTTTTTTTTAAAACTAATTTAATTAAATTGGTAACTATGAATATGTAACGTGTACGTTTCGTATTAAATGAAAAATATAATCAAATTAAAAGCATGGTATCAACAATATAAATGAAACTGGATAGAATTGGAAAATAGTTTAAACATTTATTTTATTGAGTTTATAAATAAAATTATAACAATACAAACAATAATATAAATGAAAATGAATAGTTACTTTAAATTTTTTGGTATTAACGCCACTATGACATGGTATTAATTCTAATAGGCATGTATTTGTACCAAATTCCTTTTTTCCAATTTGGATGGACTGTCAAAAAAGTTTCTTGCTTGTGAGCTCTGGATTGGTATTTTTTTTATCAATAATTTCAAATATAGATAAGTAGGACAGAGATTTTTGTTAGTGTTGCTTCTTACCAACCATTTTTTTAGTGGCCAAGGCTTCTGCACCTCTTTGTGTTATCTTTGAAAATATGGATTTCCGTACATTCTCCTTTTAGGTCTAATTCTTGTTGGAAAGAATGTACTTGGCAGTTCACTGCTTCGCTGCTTCTCCAGACGAAAGTTCAATAGAAAATAAGTGAATTTTTTTTTCTGTAGGTCGCATGAGAAGTTTTCGTCATAAATTCTATCATTTCTAATCATTCTTGTGCTGTAAAGGCATTCAAAATTTCTATTCTTTCCTCTCGATTACTTTAAAGTTGTTTTAGAAAGTCCTATGCAGAATAAATTGATTTAAAAACAATGTCATTTTACATTAATTGATGGATATTAATTTTCTTGTAGCATCTGTGCCATGGCGTTCCATATACTTTTGATACTTGACTCTTTGTAGTCATCTACGTTTTTTTCAATATTGTAAGTATAATCTTCCAAAATTTTTGCTAATTATCTGGCTGCCAACAGGCAGCTTTGACAACACGTATTTGGAAATATATCCTCTGACACTGCCTTTTTAATTTCTGCTATGGATTGTATACCAAATCTGTTTTCCCCTTCAAACACAAAAATGACACAATGACATTTTAACTAAATATCAGAACCATGCTAACAAAATTTACTTTTATCAACGCACATTGAAGAAAAATTAATATTTTGTCGCTGTAAAAATCCCATGTGAGTTTTTTCAAGGTAATTGCTGTTAACTTTTTTCTCAGTAGAAAAGTTGTCATTGCCAGTGAAAAGCAATCTATTGAAATAGTCATTAATTTGGAAAATGGAAACTTGTCGATTTCAGGCAGGGTGGTTGAAAACCTGTGCTGTACCCTTTTCATATTCTAAATAAATTATTAAATCAAAATTTATGAAAGGTGAATATTAAATTAAATTAAATTTAAATTTTTTTTTTTCGAAGATCTATATGGAATATAACAAAAATTGTACGTTGGTTCTGTTGGTGGAAAAACGTCAGCTCAAAAATAAATTAAGGGTTTAACGTGTAGGACAAAAGTTACATGGATTGATTGTTTGCTAAGCCGAAGCGACCACAAGTAGGATGCCAAGAAGGATGACAAGCAGGATTTATATGTGATTGATATTTGTTATTTTCCACCAAAAATGTTGAGGAGAATATAGGTACAGCGAGTTTTCTAATAAAGAAAGTGATGGATTTATTCTAGTAACTGACTATTTTAATAAAGTATTTTTTTTGGCAAAATACGACAGCAGCGGCATCTTTTCTACTGACAACAAAGTTACCTGCAATTACCTTCACAAATTAACTTGTTCACAATCCATTGAAAAACCACAAAATTATTCTCAAACAATTTTTTTTCTCTTGTGATATTATTTATGAAAATATGGCAAGGAAGAATCTTCCAGCTGTTGCAAAGACAGATCGGAATCTTGAGAAAGGGGATATTAAAGCAACAAGCGAGGGTTAACTGTCATTCACGCTATAAAATAGTCCAAGAGCCCCAGCTAAAAAAGTGAAAAAAATGTACGGGAACAGGTATTTTTTTCTTTGAATATACTCAGGGGTGTCCCCTGAATGTAAATCCAGCTTGGCGTCATGGGGGGGGGCTTCACTTCAGCCGCAATGTCGAAAAACACGTTTTATTAAATATCTCGCGAACCGCGCATCGTACGACAAAAATTGTGGAGGTCATTATTGTAGATAATAATATGATAATAAATCGTCTGTCCAGCTGGTGTAAAGATAATTATATACTTCCAGAAACACAATATGGCTTTCGAAAAGACAGAGGCTGTTTAGATAATATTTTCATTTAACCTCAACCTTGCAAATCACTCTTAGACTCCAGCGTGTTCGCTGTCTTTGTGGACTTCAAAAGAGCATTTGACAGTATTAATCATAAACTTCTTTGGTTGAAACTTTATAAATTTGGGATTAGTTCTAAACACATTCGAATTCTAAAACAGATATACGATAACGCAACATTCTCAATGAAGCAACAAAACTCATACAGTAAAAAATACAACATTTCGGAAGGTGTCTTGCAGGGAGAATCACTAATCCCCTAATTTTTTCTATTTTCATATCTGACATTGAAGATTATTTTCGTTCAAAAAACCTGAATGGATTTACTATTGACGGCAACAAAGACGTATTAATGCTTCAATACGCAGATGATATAGTTATTCTTGGCGACTCTCCAATCGATATAAAGCGAAAACTAAAGGTACTCGAGTCTTATTGCTTTGATAACAAACTTGCAGTCAATACCGATAAAACCAAAGTAATGATATTCGCAAAAAGTGGCCATGTACATAATTACAACAAAAATTTAATTATAGTGGATATTGTCTGGAAACAGTAAAGCAGTTTACCTACTTGGGTGTTGATTTCTCCTCCACAGTCTTGTTTTGCACCATGGCTTAGAATTCTAAAATCAAAGCTAATCGGGCTATTGGAGCAGTAATGGATATAATGTGTCGGTCAAAAATGAATACTTGAGAATCGCGGATCAATTTATACAATTCAATTATTTTATCTTCTCTTTCCTTTGGAATTGGTATATGGGGTCTACGTTACACTGATATTATAGAGTGCGTACAGGTAAACTTTTTCAAAAAACTTCTAAGTCTGTCAAAGAATACCCCAGATTACATTGTACGCTTGGAAACATGTTCCGATCATTTGTCAATGGTTGTTTTCAAACATGCCTTACTTTGGATGAACAAACTGAAAGAAATGGACTCTTCAAGACTTTCAAAAATTTGCTTCAATCGACTTGCTCAGTTAGAATCTAATAATAATTCAAAGTATAATTGGGTGACGCAACTTAAAGAATTGTTTATTTATGCGCAATGTGAGTGTCTATGGGAAAATTATTTAAGTACAAATGTACGAATGTAGACTTATTCTAGATAAATTGCGAAAACGCCTGCTTGATAGTGACATGAACAAAAAGGTTGCTTCTAGTTACTCTTTACTATACTCACACTTACTAGTTGGTGAAAATAACAGTTATTTGCAAATACCCGCTCATATCTATATAACCAGAATAATAGCGCAACTGAGAACGTGTAGTAAAACATTTTTAAAATTGTCTTTTAAAGGAAGTTTTTATATAATCAACAGCACTGATAATTGCACTGTCTGTAATATGGATTCCCTGGAGTCATTACATCATATTATGCTTTTTGAATGTCCCATTTACAGCCCTCTAAGAAAAAATAGTTTTTTTCACAATGTTCATAATATTGATGACCTAGTACAATCTTAACACTAATAATACACAAAATGGATTTTTTGAAACTTACTGAATTAGCTCATAGCATTATTAGTATCATGAAGCTGCGAGCATTTGCACTTGTTAATCATTATGTCTATGTCGTAATGTATCTCTGATTATGTTAATTCCTCACTTGATATTTTGTACCGAACCCTTGTGAAAAGATTTATCTTAGACACAATAAAACTATCTATCTATCTATGTAATAATATTTGCTATCTTTTTTTATCCGGAACTTTTTTTTGTATAACGCATAGGTTTTCAATTATAGCGCACCAAACGTTTTTCAATAGGGTTTTTGCTGAATATTTAGTTAATGGTCAATGATAAATAAAAAATGGTGGTAACTGAATTGTAGAGCACGAAATTTTCTATAAATTTCTATAAAACTTTTTCCCGTAGCATTTATAGTTGAGGAGCTATTACGCTGTATATGAGATTATAACGATATTATAATGCTATATTATATTCATCATGCGTTAGGGTCGTTCCCTCGCCTGTTTGTGACTTAGCGTTAATCGTACCGGTCACAGGGCTGCAAGCATGCGCAGTAACTACATGTGGCCAGATATGAAGGAAATTGTATACATATATTTTTCGAATTGTGTGTAATAATTCTGTTCTTTTCAATATATTATGTTGCGTCTAGTTTTCTCTCGTTGGGAGGTAGTGGAGACATATTCACAAGGCGACGAGTGTCTTCCTCCGACATCGAAAAAAATAAGACTCGCCTCGAAAAATAATGCCACTTTTTATATTATAACAAATGTCTGAGTCCGTATTTTTGAAGTAACATTCGTAAAATTTTTTTTTATTGATTTCGACAACAATTTTAGACAGAGAAAATAAAGTGCAGAAGAGTATACACAGTATTTTACAAAATTTGCAACAATTGGAACGGGTTAGCGATTTTTCGAAAAATTCACATTTTCGTTAAATTTAAAAAAATAAAAAATAAAAATTGAATACCAACCTTCATATCCTTCTATAAAAAAAAACATATTAATATCACAAAATATTATAATATACCATACAAAATAATACTGTACAATATAAAATAGCATAATACAAACATAACATCAATTAATAATAATAATAATATTAAGAATAACAATAACAATTCTTACGATGTAGCGTGTTGCACTATTGTTTTTTGCTACATTGACAATCTTTTATATGATGATATAGTTTTAAGCAACAATAAAGAATAAATGGTTTTCGTATACAACGAGCAATATTTTGCCACTGATAATGTACGAGGAGCAAGTTTTACCAAATTGCAGCTCCTAAACTATAAATGCTACGGGAAAAAAGTTCCAAATAAAATTTATAGGAAATTTTATGTTCTACAATTCAGTCACACCATTTTTAATTTATCATTGACCATTAACTAAATATTCCGCAAAAACCATATTGAAAAAAGTTTGGAGTGCCGTAATTGAAAACCTATGCGATATGTAAAAAAAGTTTCGGATAAAAAAGTTGGCAAATATCATCTACAATAATAATCCGTCGTACGATGTCGTACGATGCGCGGTTCACGAGATATTTAATAAAACGTGTTTTTCAAGATGGCGGCCGAAGTGGAGCCCCCCATGACGCAACTGTTCCTGTACATTTTTTACAAAAAATACCCGGCTCTTGGCCTAAAAAACGTTTATAGGAAACTGTGCCTAGTTCAATATTAATAAAGGATTTGGAAGGCAAAAGTTTATTATGCTGTCGGATAGTCAAGCAGTCATTAAAGCACTGGGCTCTTGTGTAATCAGTTCCAAAATTGTGTGGAATGCCTAGGCAAACTCAATCAATTAGGCGAGCGTCGAGAGGACACACTGAAATAGAAGGAAGTGAAATAGCAGATGAACTAGCTAAAAGGTGGACTGAAACAGCCTTTTGGAGTCAGGAACCCTTTTGCGGTATCAGCTTCAATGTAATATTGGAAGAAATAGGTAAAGCCGAGATAAAGAGAAGATCTGACCATTGGAAAGATCTAGTATGGCTTAGACAAAGATTCTTCTGAGTGACCACAACCTGTTGAGATCAAATGAATGTATAAGTCAAACTAAAGATGAACTGAGAGTTTTAACAGGGATCCTATAACTGGACATTATTGTCGCCTGAATGGCCACCTGAAAAAGCTCCTCAAAATAGTGAAGAAAGAATAATGTAGATTCTGTGACATGAAAGAAGCATCCTCCATCCACATACTTGCAGATAGCACTGCAAAACAGAATCTTAGGAGACTATTGGATAAAAGAGGGATGATAACCTAAGTTAAAGCTTGCTGATAACCTGAAAGACTTTGTAATAAGTACCAAGGGTGGAATTATGGAAAACATCACCCTGTATAACAAATTTCAAGTATATTCAAAACAAAATTAACTTCATAAATAAATAATTTAAATTCAAGTAGCGTAGCATATTTCAATCAGACTAAACAATGCTGACAATGCAAAGTGACACACTTACAAAGTAAACCAAAAGGTACCCAGTTTCGAAAACACGAGTTCGCTGATGTAGCAAAGCGATCGTGGGTTACAAAGTACACGTGTGTCCAATAAGAAAGCAAGGAATGGAAAAGTGGTGAAAAGCTGACTGGGCAAAAATTGCCCAAAGCGGAACGAGACAGAAAAAAAGGACAAGTTAGTTGGGTCCCGAGCACGGTGGCGAGCGGTTGCCCCATAGAGTTCGCGGTTAGCGGTCATCTGGGAAAATCCAGAGTTATATTTTGCCTTCTTGTTATTTTCAGGGACCATATACATATTGGTTTTCCCGGTTATTACATTGGAGACGTTTACTTTTTTTCATAGGATATTACATTTGGTGACGTTTCACTTCGTTACCGGTTATTACAACTTCAGGAAATAGGTCTAAAGGAGCTATTAGTAGCTAAGACTCTCCTCAGGAACTAAGTACAAAAACAAGCTTTGGAATCAATTAATCCTCATTTTAACGATAAAAATATTACATACCTACGTGCATAGATAGTAGTGTGTCGTATACAACGTAGATTACGTTCAATTGAATTTTTCATGTAATGCCCTACTTCCCCGGTCAACTTGTTTGATTTACAACCTAGTTTTAAATAATTTAGTAGCTAGTATTTATTAAATATTCCTGTTACCTCCGAATTTATAGGGAATCGGCTATTCACCAAGTAATAATTCACGGAAAGGGATCAATAAAGAGGAAATCGTTAAAGTTAAGAAATTGAATTTTATCCGTCAATTTGATGTTTGTGTCTGAATGTTTTATTACTGTTAACTGTTGTTAATGTATTGTTGTTTGGAAATTACTTTAATGAAAACAACAGTGGGGAATGGAAGAAAATGTAAGAAGATGACATAAGTAATGTAATAAATCTTTAGAAATGCAGCTCAATGATAAAAATGGTTAAATTGGTTAAAATGTATCAAACAATATGTTTATTTATGGTTTGTTTATTGGAATATATTACAGATTTAATCTGGGAGAAATGATTATTATTCAATTTGATATACTTAAATAAGATCGGTTTAAATTTATTTGTTTTGTTTCCATTGGAAATTGAACCTTATTATTTCGATTTCCATTTATTAAAATACTTTTACGCAGTTTCCAATTTCAAAATATTGTTCATTTGTTAAGAATAAAAATATTTGGAAAGGATTTTGGTTTAATTCCAAATTAAAACCAACCGAATCATTAATATACCACAAGGAACATACAGTAAAGGGTTGAATATTTTCAATATTGCTGAAAAAGAGTGTGAGTTCTATGAGAATTTTCTAAATTTAATTTACGCGGATTATTTTTAAAACTACAAAACATTTTACATAATAACAGCAACCATTCTAATAAAATATTACAAAATAAAACAAAACCAAAACAATCCTTCCTGTACTCTACCCCACTAATTAAAAAATAATAGAGATCATTCCCTACCAATTCAAGCTCGCTCATTAGTACGATTTTTCGAAAAAATCCTCTTTTCGGAGAATAAAACCACCTCCACAAATTACATCTCACTATTATTGTCATCAGTTTTATGAAATCGCTCACTCAAAAGTGAGTAAAATATTAAACTTTGTTGTTACTTCCACTTTTCGACCACCGAGTGTACGCTTCATGGCGAAATTCGATACGAACTGCCTCAAATTTTGATCCCAGAGTGCTGGACCCGTAGCTTTGTGTTGAGGATCAAGGAAATAGCGTATCGCGCATCCTGAATGTCCTGAAAACCGAAAGGTTTCTAAAGACCGAGGGCTACGACCTGTCTGAGGAGGTTTTCCCTCCAATGAAACATAAAAATGAATTTATACGTGTGCACACGACAAGCATAAAATAATCGTAAAATTTTTGAACTTCACCTTATCAGAGTATGAGAATAATATGGGTATTCAATTTAACTTTATTGTTTGGATCCTTTCTTTCTGTTTTTAAATAAACTAAATATTTCCGATTAACTCAACTATTTAATAAAAAAATTGATATTTCATCGTCAGAATGACAGAAGTTACATTTTATGTCATGCTTAAAGCTGGGTACAGACGAAGTTCTCGAGCTGTTCTTGAATAGTTTGCGAACTTTTTCGAGCTTGGTGTATACGCCTGTTCGCCAACAGTTCTAGAGCAGCTCGGCAGTTCGTTTGGGGTTCCGAGTCGAGTCGGTACTTTCAAAGGGTTCGTTTGCGAACTCAGTGTGAACTCAGTATGTATGTGGACGTTGACTGTTCGGTATCATAAGTGCAATTCTAGTTCGAGCTTTTCAACTAACTGGACCGAACTGAACACAGAACTGAAACTCTTCTTGTGTGGACGATGTGTTTGGGAGCTGCTCGGGTTCAATTCGGGAGCTGTTCTCAAACAGCTCGCGAATTCTTTATTTCGCTCTGTACCCAACTTTTGCGCAAACATTTTTATTAGCAAGAAATTAAGAAATATATTAAAGACAAATGGACATTGGAATGGGAGTTGTGTAGGAGCTATTACATTATGTTCACTCCGATAGGAACCGAACTAAGATATCTTTTAAAATGTACACTACTGATTAACTAGAGTCCTACTGGTTTCAATTTCTGGCCTCGTACAATACGTAGCTGTTTGGCGTCCTTTGAAGTTGTCATTAGTAAAGTGGAAAGAAAAAGTATTGCCTATTACTGGATTTAGAGTTGCTGAGACGAGATATTTGGCTGTAATTGAGCAATATAAGAGCTATAAGCATATAGTGAATATCTGTAACACCTTTAAGAAAATATATTTTAAGAAAGTATATAAAGTATCTTTATTTACGAGCGTATTATTTGTTCTAGCGTAACTCAATTTTTTCGAGCATACTGTACATTAAAAATCCTTCAAATGTGAAATATTTAAATATATCAATGTTGTTTTATAACTTTTGGGAATTTTTACAGTTTACATTTCTTTCGGACGATCGTGCTCGCTCAATAAAAAAGTTTTGAATCATTTGAGTCAATTTGAATAAACTAATTTCTAACTTTTATAAAATGATTTTATCTTATCACCGTCTCCTTGTTTTTCTAATAAAAAAAGAAGCATCTGTTTCGTTCAAAAGTTGGTAGCTTCAGCATCAGAGGCACTCCTCTAATGGGTGAAATATAATTAATGTTATATAATAGAAGAGATTGCTTCAATAAATTTTCAAAAAGTGAACGTTGAACAACAACAAAATGGGCAAATGAAAAAATTAGCAATTATGTAATTACCTCATTATGTACCGGGTGGCCAACTAAGAACGGCCGTCGGCCATATCTCAGGAGTGGATTATAGCACAGGTTCGGGAAAAAATTTTTATAACAAAAGTGGTCTCGAAAAACGCCTGGAAATTATTTTCAGCATTGTAGGTCCACCGAGAGAGGGCGTATTTGACAGTTGAAATTTTAAAATGCAAAATTTTCCAAAATTCACTCAATAAAGGACATATTGAATATAATAATCAGATTTCTCGATAAATTCTGCAAATTTCCAAGGAGACAAGTTTAAGTCTACATCTTCAAATGAGGGGCGGGGGAGAGTGGGAACCTTGTTACGAAAAAACGCCTGTAATTCCGGTTATGCTTAACCGATTTTAATAAACTTGATGTTGTTTGGAAAAGCTTTTGTTGAACAATCGAAAATTTGTAAATATGAAGCAATGAAGAACAATTTCCGCCATTTACCTGTTTCTTACGATATCTCTGGATAGAAAAGAGATATCGCCTTGCGGTTTGCAGTGCTTTATTACTAATTCAGTCTTCTTTTCAAAGACATACTTCAATTTGTATGCTTCCATTTAAAATTGTTACTAGAATACACAATATTAAAAAATAATAAAACAGCGTCCTCTAGCATTTATGTTATCAATCAAATGGCTTCATATTCACGAATTTCCGATTGTCCAACAAAAGCACTTTCAAACAACATCAAGTTTATTTAAATCGGTCAAGCAGAATTGAAAATATGCAGAATTTGTAGAGGAATCTGTAAATAATATTCAACATGCTCCTTAATTAGGTAGATTTTGAAAAATTTTGCATTTTAAAATCTTAACTGTCAAATACGCTCTCTAGTGGTAGACCTACAATTCTGAAAATAATGTCCAGGTGTTTCTTGAGGCCACTTTTGTCATAAAATTCTTTTTCCTGAACCTGTGCTATAATCCACTCCTGAGATATGGCCGACTGCCGTTCTTAGTTGGCCACCCCTTAGATTCAAACAATACTATACAACTGTTTTCTTAGGTAATCCTTACAATCCTTGAACTACATTTTTATCAACAAAATTTGGAGAACGTATTTATGCTTACTACCAGCTCGGTGTTTTTGAATTTAGCTCATTACGTCCTTACCCAGAAAATGGTTATTACTAGTCAGATAAAGGAAGGAAATTTGCAGTCTTTAAGCACGACAATTGTTGAGAAACAAGAGTTTTTGGTAAGATTAAATAAAAAAATTTCCCATAAAAATTCACCGCCTACGCCAATTCTAAATGGAAATGTTCAGGAATAAATTAATCCCCTATCGTACGTTCAAATAAAATACTAGCCCTTTTGAAAATTTCATTGTGGAAGAATTGATATAAAACATAGTAAAAGAAGGTATTGTTCAGCGAAAGGGAATATGTGGGTCAAAAAGAAAGAAAAAATACCCGAGATGAAATGTTTTTATTGAGAAGCAGCTGACTGAACTCTAGAGAGGGCGTCCATTAATTACGTGATGCATGTTTGAAGATTGTTTGACAGCCCCCTTTGTTGAGATTTAGTTCGATCTTTTTTCCTCCTGAAGACGTAATTAATGAACGCCTTCAGAAAAAAACGATAACCTTCAGCACGACTGAAGTGAAACAGCACCTTTTAGAGCAAGACAAATTTTTGAGCGCAAGGGTACCGACCAAAGTTCGTGCTCCAAAGGTGCAGCGATTTATCTTCACATTTATCAACCCCGTATATTTTCAAATTCCCTTCTACATCAAAATTTTAACTACAATAATGCTACAAAATAATGATCCAACAATTCACAAAGCAAATGATAAAAAATAAAATAAGTAGTTCAACTTTTCAAATGTCTAAAATTTTTAGTAGCTTATCTGTGTATTTAATAATTACCAGCACGTTATGTCCTTTGTTTTAACCTCTGAGCATAGCAACAATTATCATTACATTTCCCCAGAAACAACTTGACTGACGTTATAACTTAAAAGCCATATTAGTCTTGAAAATCTCCACCTAAATATACATTTTTTTAAATAAAAATAGCAATTATTACAAAGCTGTCTGGCGACTAGGTACCATTAGATTGAACTTCAACCCAGTTGCGTCTTCCCGTCTATTATGTAAGTCTTAAATCTCGGTGACGGAGGATTACCGAGAACTTGAACTTGAGGCTTTCTATTTTATTTAAAGAGGTTTTGATATTTTTAATGTCAAGGGATTACATTACACGCATAAAAGTGTGATATTAAAGCTGCAACAAAATTCGTAGCCAATTCTGAACTATCTTGAAAAATTATTTGATGAAAAGAATAATTTTGACTTAAGGCACAAAACAGAAGAAACGTTTATTTGATAGATCATCATACAACGGTGATTTTATTCCAAGACACTATTCATCATTCTCTAAATCAAATAGATTCGCAAGTTGAAATAATACCCTTCTTGGTGTGCGTCATTGTTTGTGACGTATATTCGGGTTTTCAGCATGTCGTTTATTTTATTTGCTATTTTGACATATAGCTAACCTTAAATTTGATAAATGAAATCATCAGGATCGTATTCAGCCAAATTCGAAAAAGCTATGAAATTGATAATTACCAGGTTCTCTTTCTAACTGTAAATACTTAAGAACTTTCAAAATACTGATGTTTTTCCGTGTATCCATGCATATTTTTGTATTATTTAAGTATATACAACAGTAAGATTATTATTCACTTTTCATAAATAATAATTGACCGTAAACAACAAAGTACAGACCTGTCGAGAACTGTCAGTATGACAGTAGAAAAAGACGTAAGACACATTGCCGCTACGAAAGTAACGCCTTCATAGTATTTTGAATTCTCCATTTGATATGTTGAGCTTGCGCGTAATCTAAACATCAACCAATCAAATTTTTTAAGTCAATAGTTGAAATAATACCTTTCTTGGTGCGCGTCATCGATTGTTAATGTCTTTCTAACACATTACGTAGGAAGAAATGGAAAAAATCTAGGTCTGTGATTAATCCTAATCAAAATATCACAATAATGAACCGTTTAAATGTATTACAAACGTTAACCCTAATCTCTGACTTACAAAAATTTGATTGGTTGATGTTTAGATTACGCTCAAGCTCAACCTATCAATCGAGAGTTTAAAATACTATGAAGGCGTTACTTTCGTAGCGGCAATAAGTCTTACGTCTTTTTCTACTGTCACACTGACAGTTCTTGACAGGTCTGTACTATGTTGTTTACGGTCAATTATTATTCATGAAAAGTGAATATTAATCTTATTGTTTTATTTATATGAATAATACAAAAATATGCATGAATACACGGAAAAACATCAGTATTTTGAAAGTTCTTAAGTATTTTCAGTTAGAAAAAGAAGCTGGTAATTATTAATTTCATAGCCCTTTCGAATTTGGCTAAATACAATCCTGATGATCTTTTTTTTTCAAATTTAAGGTTAGCTATATGTCAAAATAGCAAATAAAATAAACGACATGCCGAAAACCCGGATATACGTCACAATCGATGACGCACACCAAGAAGGGTATTATTTTAAGTTTATTATTTCAACCATATCATTGAATTCAGTATGTACTCTACGTACCTCTGTTCTCTCTACTCCCATTTCCTAATTCCCGTAACCCCTACTAATGCTTTTGAAGGTACTAGAAAAGCTGGGAAAAATTTAATTAAATCCTTTCTACCGTTTTTAAAGACTTCATTGATCTTTATAAAGGATGTTTTTAAAACAAAAAAACCCTTTTTAACGATAACCCATTTATTCTCTTAACGTAATTCACAAACTTTTAAATCCAACCCAATCCAATTTATCGAAATCTAAAATTTCTCCCTCGCTCTTCGTGATCAGTTTCCAGTTGATTTTCTTACGTATATATCGCTGTAATAATAACGGCAAGAAATCGGAAATCGAGCTCAAATTTGTTATAAAATCGTTTACCCAAACTATTTTCAACACCGATGAGAATGTTTGAGCTTAAATTGGATTTTACATTCCAAGCATTTTAGTTTAATTGACGATTTACGACAACGAATAATTGAAGCATAAGAACATTTTGAACACTTAACTAATATTTTTGTAGTTCTATTTAATAGACCGTTTACGACTGGTTTATGTTTTTGCTTTATTGTTACACTCTGTATGACTGTTACTTATAATTGGAAATCATTTTTAAGGGACTCTCTTGTTTTTTGGAAAGCATTTTATTAAAAAAACAAGACAGGAAGTAGCTTTTGATACTTAATCGCGAAAACGTTATCGATAAATGAAATTGTACCGCCCGCACTGTAGCTAACAACTTCCTGTCGAAAAATGCTTGCCAATTTTGAGTGTTTCGATATGTAACAGGTCTTAAAATGTTCGTTACAGTTACAGTTACAATTTAGAAAAAAATTCCAGAGTAGCCAGACTTCTTAATTTTTCTTGTGGTATGGAAAGCGTGTGTTTTTATGTTTTTAATTGTGTTTCTCATAAGAATCATAGTTTTTATTATGAGCTAGGTATTTGGAATTTTAAAATTATTTAGAGTGACAGCAGGTACATGTTGTTTCTCCGTGCATGCGCATAAATGTACGCCATATTGATTCACTCAACTATTGACATTGGCGTAGTTGTTTTTGTTAGAGGTCTTGGAAAACATTAAAAAGAGGGTTTAGTAGAAAATTCGAATTATTATTCTTTCGAAGTGGGCCAATATATTTTCATTATCCACAGTAACTTTTAAAAATACAACAAATATTTGGCAAAGTAAATTTAAAAAATCGTTATATTATGTAATTACACGTTTTTGTGATACTAAATATAAATTTCACTTTATTCAATTAATTAATAAATAAATTTTTAACATGTTGTTTAATATTAAATATTAAACATCAATATGATTTCGAACTTGACGTTATTGGATTACAAGGCAAATATTTTCAAATACCATGAATTTCAATATATTTTTGTATCACAGAATCTTACAATTAGTCCAGTCACCTTAGGGTTTCATTGTTTTATCTACTTTTAATGACAAAATAAACCAAAATGTTTTTTATACCGTTAAGTGTTGTGCGTATTCTCATAATGCATTGAAATAGTTATTTTCCTAACAAGTGCGGAAAGTGATACTTTCCCGCACGCGACTGCAATTGACCCGAACGACACGAAGCGGAGTTCGGGCAAGCGGTCAAGGGCGGGAAAGACACTTTACGCATGAGTTAGGAACATTATTTTTTCTACGACCGTATATACAAAAAATATATCAACCCATTTTTCAAAATTTATTTTATTTTAACATACATATAAAAAACTTGGACCAAAAACTATTATTATTATTATTATCAATTATTATTATAAATATTAATATTAGAAACATTCTGTGAATTACTTAAAATTGCCGGTTCAGTGGAATTATTTGGTGTTAACTGGTGAGTGAATGACGTTGATGGGGATGGCATCGTTTGCAGGTCACATAAAGATGACGATGAAGGTGACGGCAACAATTTTAAGTTATTTGTAGATGAAATAATTCCATTTGATATATTTTTCTTATATCAAACCCGGGTGGTTTGATAGTTGTTTTGTGACACTACTTAAAAGAGTTTTATCAAAATATTTTCATTATTTTATATTTTCAGAAAATTAAAAATGCAACAAAAAGCTGGAAAACAATATGTTGATTTTATTTTTTTATTTGATGGACTATTTATTCACCTGGTGTAAGAATAGTTATAACTTCCGTAGTAAAAAACTATCTAATAAGGTCAAAATTTGCATAATTTCACTTTCAAAGCTAAAATGCGTGCGGGAAAGTGGGTTAAAGCGCACGGTAGTAGAAAAAAGTAATTTAGGGAGTGAAAAAATGTAATGCAGTCAAATGAAACCATTAATTTATTTATCTAATTCCGTTATCAAATGTGACACTTTAACTCACTCCTTGACGTTAGGTAACGTCACATTTTTCATAACCTTCATATATCAGTAGTTATGTAAAAACTTTACGTAACTGTTTGAGTTTCAACATAGAGATACTACATGAGTTTCAAAGAATAATTTATTAATTAGGTAGGTACTGTCAAAACTGACAATTAATTCATTATTTAAACTGACAATTACCCCATAATTTTAATTCAATAGTATTTTAAGATTTATAAACATTGAAAAAAACATTATTAAGCACACAGTTATTTACAGTAAGTCCATTTTCTGGGTGAATACTTCATAGTAACAATACTTGTAACACCATTTGAATCCACATTAATATTACCATTGTAATTGAAGATTTTATGAAATATTATAAAAGCGCAGAATTAGATAAAACGTTGTACGTAAACACGTTATGAAGAGAGCCACATTGTTAAACTCGCTTAATTTGCAGAACTCGCTAGCGCTCGTTTTGGCAAATATTACCCTTGTTGAACAATATCGCTCTTTTCATAACTAGTTACGTAAATAACTATTCGTTTATTTTTAGTTCAATTTATTGAGTACACATGGCATCATTTCTTCTCATCACCTCAATTTTCTGATCTTTTTATACCTAAAAGTAAACGTGAACATCAATAATGGTTTTTAGTAAGTTCAATTTTGAGCTAACTACCTAGGTGAAAAAAATTGAGAATATAGACGTTTCTTTCACGTTAAATAAAAGTAAGACTAAATTTTCGCGTGTAAACTGCATGAATCCTCTTACAGTAGTGTCAGATATATGTCGTAACACGAGAAAAAGGATTTGGTGCCATCTTGAAAGCACCAGCAAATAATTCTCTCGAAAGCGTTGACAAATTGGATGCGATTACCGGCAAACTATCAGCAAGCACGTAGCTCATCTGATACAGTAAATTTTAGGCAGAAATATTGATGACTGCGATCAAAGACGCGACATTATCAAATAAAGCATAAAAAATGTTTTACAATATACAGGGTGATTCATTAAGAATGTCCAATCTCTGAACTGTAGATTCTAGACCTCAAAATATGACGATTCTGCTCAACATGCCTCATGCAAATATTGCTAGTTTCCGAGATACGGGATGTTCAAAGTTTGAATTCAAATTTTGATTTTCGCAATAATTTTTTATGTTTTCACAATTTCTCTTTGGAAATTGGCAATTTTACGTTTTTTGGCATGAGGAATCATAATTTGCACCCTAACTTAACATTGCTAATAAAGGGCGCTAGTTACACTTGTTTGTGTTAATTAAATCAATGTAAACTTTTTTGGGCTAAACTTACAACTAAAATAATAAAAAAATATTAAAAAGCGTTAAATTCTACAAAAAAGTCTTCTTTGATTCGTGTAACTCAATCGGTTATCGAGTTATTTGCTTCTAAAAAGTTCAATAAGTTTTAATTTTTCCATGAAAATTTTTATTATTCCTTAAATATGTAACAATATCAAATTTGTAAACAAAAATAAAAAACTTCAAAGCAAATGCTCAAAGAGAAATTGTGACATAAAAAAATATTGCGAAGATCAAAATTTAAATTTAAACTTTAAACACCCCGTATCTCGGAAACTAGCAATATTTGCATAAGCCATGTTGAGCAGAATCATCATATTTTGAGGTCTAGAATCTACAGTTCAGAGATTGGACATTCTTAATGAATCACCCTGTATAGTTTTAAAAATAGAATAAAACGTCAAAAAGGCATGCTACTGTTACTAATAATCAGCGGAAAAACTTATATATCTTACTAAAATGACTCGCAAAAACCTAAAATCGAAGATTAAAGTTAACCAAAAGTTATCAAACAATTTTGAGACGAATGCTGGACCAAATCGAGGAGATCCTCTGTTCACTACGTCGTTGAATATGATACTAGAATGGATAGGGCGAAGAAGTGGAATAAACAGCTTAGGGAAACTGGAGACAGAAACGACACAATTGCTGGTCTACGCAGTTTATCTAGTGATGTTATCAACATCAGAAGAATAACTGAAAAGAGCATGCCAAACTTTCGTAGAGACGGGAGAGAGAGCGAGCTTTAGAGTTAGTGTAGAAAAGTCAAAGTTCTTGAAAATGACAGCAAAGAAGAGAAAGAGGAGGAGAATATAGTAAATAGAATATGGTAAAGAAAATTACTCAGAAGGATATTAGGTAGAAAAAAATTAGAAGGAGTATGGAGAATAAGAACAAACAAAGAAATAAGAGATTTATTTGGAGAACAAAAAATGAGCACAGTAATAAGAGCAATAAGACTTGAATGGCTAGATCATATACATATGATGCCAGACACTAGAATAGAGATAGAAGGAACGTGAGAAAGACCTAAGAAAAGATGTTATAATGAAGCTATAAGAAGAAATATTTGGCGATGACCAGGAAAAACCTACGTTTAACAGTAGGATTTCTGACAGGCCACTGTCAACTAAGGAAACACCTCCATACTATGGGGCTAGTGGACACACCCCTATGCAGGACGTGTGAACAGGAAGATGAAACTGTCATGCATGTCTTATGCGAGTGTCCGGAGTTATCGTCAATAAGAGAGTGTGTGTTCGGTGAGTCTTGGCCTACACCTGCCGATATGAAGGAGATGTCTCCTAGTGACCTGTCCACCTTCCTGGGAACGACAGGATGGACGATGAACGATGACATAGGAGGACAACTCCTCGGGAGGATGTACATTGGGTCATATGTGGCCTAAGTGCTGTGAGCCTACAATCACCCTCCCTAATGTACAGATACAGATTAATGTATTTACCTACGATCCCCCCTGTAATCAGTCAATAACACACAGTCGGTATCAATGTGATGACGTCTATTACGCACTGTAAAAAAACGCACAGCTGTAAAGTAAATCGCATGGCTTCCCTAGCAACATCTTAGCAACTGTCAATAGACGTCGCCATTTTATTCAAAATTTACTATTTGAAAACAGGGCCGGATTAAAGTGCAATGCCGCTGTGGGCCCCAAATTTTTGCCGACCCTATCCCATGTCATTGCACTACAATGTTACACTACACACATGTTATAAATAAATTAATGGTGCTAAAAAGCAGAAAAACATTGAGGGCCTTTTAGGGCAACGTAGTTTTAATATTAAGTTTTAATATTAATCCTTACTTACTATTTTTTGCAATTGCAACAAAATAATTAAGCTTTACCGAAACTCGAAATTGTGTTAAAAAAGTATAAATGGATAGATGGATCTTATTTTTGCAGTACATACTGGTAATAGGGCAATTTGTACAGCAAAAAAAACACCTTAGGTAAGTGACCACATTATTTTTCTTAAATTAAAAAGTTTTTTGCGAGCTTTGGCGGAAGCAAAATCAGAAACTATGTCGTTGAAATCTATAGTATTCACTAGGTGTGCTTCAATGTGTAGAATTGCTAAATGATTCAGTTTTTCATTTGACATAGTTGACATCAGAAAACTTTTAATTCGTTTCATCACCGAAAAAGACCTTTCGGCCGAACAATTCGTCACAAACAAACAGAGGTACATCCTAAACTCTATGTCCAAATTGGGGAAACTATTCTGCAGATTCTTTGTCCTTATTAAATTTGACATTATTTGTATAATAATACCATCTTTACTGTGAACAATGTTTGTTGTATTCTTCTGTTCACATAAACATCAAAATTGGCTTCTACCACTTTTATTTTCTAAAGTAAATGAATGTAATTTTTTTGTATATATCGGTTAAAATGCATACACTCAGAAACAAATGAGTTTTCTAAATCTTCGGTATAAGATGTTATAAGGTTTTTCGCATACTTATCAAATTCTATTTGAGATATATTTTTTTGATAAAGGCACATTTTAAATATTTCAAATTTTTTTACCGAGAAGCATTTGCTGCCCCTCAAATTTTGCCGCTGTGGGCCCGGGCCCCACGGGCCCCTTATGATGATCCAGGACTGTTTGAAAACATTCGATATGGCAACGTTTAACTATGAAAAGCCTAAAGGGCTAAGTATATGTATTGATTATGATTGAAAAATAGAGTTTCGATTATCAACCATATATAAATAATGATTAAACGTTAGTTCTTTATGCTTTCTTCATTGGTAATAGAGTAATAGAGATGGAGTTTACCAAGCCCCTCTAATTATGTAACTGTTATTTCTTATGCTTCTTATAAAAAATACAAGTACAAGTAGGTCGAAGGTAGAGTATAGTACGTAACTCGTGCTGTAAAGCATTTTACGCACTCACGGAATTACGCACTCGGCGCTATGCGGCATCGTGCGTAACTTTTTAATTCGTGCGTAAAATGCTTCTTACCACACACGTTACGTAATATACTATTAAATATTATGTTAATACTCACCTCATTTACATTCGTTCGAACTCTCTCCTGGTGCTTTTTAGTACTTTGAAGAACTCGAATTTCATCAACGAAACTATCACCGCCTTTGGCACTTACACTGTTCCGAAAGATACTTTTTCTTTGTGTAAATCTCCGGAAAATGTTCGCGTCCGCATTTTCCGTATCACAGTTTTCCATAAAATTTATATATACATCGTTATGTTCGTGTTTTAAAAACTGCTCGATACTACCGGACGGTTTGATTTTCTTTTTTGCCCCATCCAAAGAATACGTGGTTTTCGGAGAAACTTGGGATTTCTTATATTTGTGTATGAACGAGTCGCTGTTGCTGATTTTTTTTATTTTACTGCGGCGTTTTTTTTGACACTTCGAACCGTCGTTTGTTTCGAAATCGTCGATTATTTTTTTAATGATGGTGATGTCCTGATTGACGTGATTCATATTTTTCGACGTATCCATCAAAGGAGATTTTATTAACATGTTTAGGTGATACGTGGACTTTCGGTTGTGACTTCCTCGCTGGTGCCCATTTTAAAACTGACGCATAAATCACAAGTTTCAAGAAAAAAGCCAATATACCTACTGATATTTCTACAGTAATAAGAACAAGAAAGTATAGTTCCGAAAAACTCTCCAGCTTTATTGCAGCTTACATTTATGTAACGTTCTATAATCGTATCGACAACTGTATATAGTTTGGCAAGTTCATCTGAACCTACGGGACATCGCTAATAGGCGAGGAAACATGGCTGTCATAAACGTACAAATGGCGTACGGTACCTATTTTACCAAGTAAAACTGAAAAAACAAATGTCAATGACAATACCAACGCCACTGGATAAATCAATATGAGTCAATTGAGGAAGTGAGAGGGAAGAACACACGCACGCGCTTGCCAATAAGAAGTCAGCTGGCCAGGCCTTTCGATAAACATCACCAATTATGTAATTCGGAGGGTGTGGTAATTATGGTTTTCGTACAACGCTGCCAGGGCTTGAAGAAGCCCATAACAAATTTGGAAAAGTGTTCATCTTTTAATATTCATAAATTGAAAAAATAATGTTAATAGAAAAAATCCAAGGAAACAAGCACATTAAAGAATTCAACGTTTAATCATATTGTTAATAATAAGTCCCTTTTCTAGTTAAACGTGGCAATATCGAATGTTTTCGACTGCATTCCTTTCACGGCTTCAGATAAACTTGCCAAAGTATTGAGTGTAAACTAGAATTAGGGATGGTTCTTGAATGAACAGTTTTTGCACTGTCGACTCAACAAACATAGGAGCTGCATCAGATTGGCAGACACAGCTATATTCTGGGTTTGATGAGGAAATGAAGATATCTACTTTTAGTATAGCCTCATAAATGGTTGGCCTTACAATGTGAATACAGTTAATAATTAAAATGAAACCCCACAGTGATGACCTAGTTATGACCAGCCCTGTTCAAAGCGTGCAGTTCCTTTATTCCATTTTTATCCAAATATATGAGTATTTTCTTGTTCAGCGGTCCATGAACATGCTATATAAATCGTTACTTGGCTAGCATTTTAATCTTTCAATTTCACGTTCGGGCAACTGTCCAAGTAAAATAGATACTTTGAACTTTGTTATTGAAGAAGTTCGAGTGTCATCAATAACTACAAAGCATATTTCCGCTGGTTCGCAGCAAGACCATTAGGGAAACTATAATCTGTTTGAAATATGGCAAAATATGAAGAATTTATTGAAATGTATGAATACTTATGGTTATGATATGAATAGTTGATAGTTATTATTGAAGTTTTCAAAGGGTCTTTTTTGAATAATAACTGGCAGATGGGTTATCCAAAAATAAAATAAGTCACTGTAGAGTAAATATGAAGTTGTTGATAGTCTTCGTTTGTTGTTCTAGGTTTCAGCTTGCCCATAATTGCCCATGACAAATAAATAATACTATGTTGACATTATTTTGACATCTATCAATTATGTTTATATGTTGAAGTTGAAGCAATGAATATAGTAAGTATTGCCAAGTAGATACAGGCTCCAAAATACCATACCATATATAATTTCTTGAAACTTGCGACCGATACGTTAGTTCCAATGAGTAAATGAATATTTCAAGCAAAGCTGAAGCCAAATGAACATTCAATATCATTTTTAGTATATAGAAGCACAAAATGTGAAACTGTATGAGGGAAATGGTTATTCTTTAAGAATTGTGAATGTATTTTTATATAATGGAGATTTTTGATATTATTTTTCATAATCACGATTTTGTTCCGATTAAGTTGACGAAGTGCAACGAAAGCATAACAAAATAAAGTGTATAATTTAAAAATAAGTATTTTTCTCTAAAAAAATCCACAATACATAATCAGTTATTATATTACCAAAGATGAACAATACAATTTATATACAGGGTGTAACAAAAAGGCAGGTCATAAATCATACCACATATTCTGGGGCTAAAAATAACTCGATCCAACCCAAGTTACCCTAGTACAAA